>RJWT010031100.1:0-15892 GCA_004365215.1 Cuniculus paca | reverse complement strand
GAAGGCGAAGATAGGAGAAATGTCTCCTCAGGTCTATGGTACCAGGAGGGAAATTGTAATAGTTATGGAATGCTACCTAGTGGTTCTCCTTTCAATTAGAAAGGTTGAATTCTCACAGAAAAACCCTGTACCTTAGGACTAGAAAAGACAATTCTTATACTTAATTCCATTCTTATCTTTATTTTTTGACTACGGTAAAAAACGAATATAGGTAATAAGTGCTAGAATTCAGGGAAATAGATTGAGAACAATGTAATTAGGGGAAAGAAGTTATACTACTGGAGAAAATTCTGTGATGATCTTAACTCCAGAACACACATCCATTAAGAAATTGAAACTTAAAATAGTGTAGAATTTCCTTTCTCTGCATACATTACTATCATGCTTTTACAGGTTAAGTGCAATAATTGTGAGTGTAACAACTGTGAGTCACAGACTTTATTTGAGGAGTAGTAATTAGGAAAGAAGAATGTCAAGAAGGAAGACAAAACAAGAACACTAGAGAAATTAAAAAAAAACAACCCTCTGGCACCTATATTTTTAGCAAATGTTAAACAAAGAAGAAACAAAATAACCATGATAACCATGTAAGGGATCTAATGGAAAAAGTATAGAAAATGCAAGATATTAAACCACTTATATCAATAATTACTTTAAATGTAAGTGGTCTAAATAAGTGAATAATATAATCTGCAAAAAGTAGTACTTTTTTGTTTCATTTTGTTCTTAATTTTTGTTTCAATAAATGTTAATGTAAAAAAACCAAAATCGTGAGAAAAAAATCCCTTTATATTTCTTATAAAAAATCTACTTTAAATGTATAAACACTAACATTTTAAGAGTAAATGGAGAGAGAAAAATCTAGCATTAATCTACAGTAAGCTTGAATAATTACATTCAGTTTAGACAAAGCAATCCTGAAAGGAAGGAAAATTACTATGAGTAAAGAGAAGTATACAAAAATAAAAAGTCTATTTCTCTAAGACTAACAATCCTCCATATATATGTACCTAATAAGAGAACATCATAATGCATGAGGCAAAAACCAACTGAACTGAAGAAAAACAAAAGATAAATCTACTATCCCTGTCAGAAATTTAAAAACTTTTGGTTATATTTAATCATTCAGTGGAAAATAAATCAATAAGGATGTTGTTTAACTAAGCAATAGTATGAATTAGATCAAATTAATTTTTATAGAATAATTTGTTCAACAACTGAAGAACATGCCTTCTTATGAAGCTCACTTGAATTACAAAGACAGATCACATTCAAGGCATAAAGTACATGTATTTAAACAACTTTAAAAGAGTAGGAATGAAACAAAGTATTTTCTCAAACTATAATAGAATTAAACTAGAAATCAAATAAAAATATAGCCAGAAAAATCTCAACAATTAGTAAACAATGTACTATATTTTGTTTTTTTCAAGAAATTTCCCTGAGTATTGAACCTGAGGACCAGGATTTATGAGCTATAAAAGAAATATCCTCACCAAACTGCCCAGGTGTCCTTGAAAGTATCCCTTACCTTGACCTCCAGAGTAACTAGAATCACAGGAATGAATCACCATGACTAGCAACAATGTACTTCTAAGTATCACACAGGTCAAACAAAAAAAAATCATGAAAAATAAATATTTTTAACTAAATGTTAGTACAACATGTCATACTAGTGGTTTGCAACAAAAAATGTGCTTAGAGAAAACTTATAGCATTAAATTTTATACTAGAAAGCATAAAAATCTAAAATCTATTACCTATATTTCTTCCTTAACATACTAGAGTAAAAAGAATAGCTGAGCCTAAGTCAAATACATAAAAAGAAATAACAAAAATAGAGCAGCAATCACTGAAAACAAACAAAAAAAAAATTGATTTAGTCAATGAAACCAAAGACTTGTTTTTGCAAATATTTGCAAAAAAAAAAAAAAAAGAGACTGAATTTAGGGTCAACCTAATGAACATGAAAGAGAGTACAGACACAATTTACAAGATCATAAATGAAGGTGGTTGTCATTACAATGGAGTCTATGAACATTAAATCCAATAAAGTAATATGTTGAACAATTCTAAGTTTACAGAATTGATAATTAGAGGAAGTGGACCAGTTCCTTGAGGAATCAACTTTCAATACCACACAATAAATACATAAGTTAAATAGGTCTGTGCATACTAAAGATATTAGGTCACTATTTAATAATAGTCTTCCACAAATGAATACTCTCCAAAAATTTCAGTGGAATTTCTAAAAAATATTTAAGAAAACTTGTGTAATTTGTTATAATGTGTTTCACAAAATAGAAGCAGAACAAATACTTCTTAACTTTATTAGGTTAGAAATATTCTAATACTAAAATAGAGAAAGACAAGGAAAATTATAGAATATTATTTCTCTCATATTCAGATGTAAAATCTTATCAAAATATGATTAAATAAAATTCAAATTTGTATGCTATGACTAACTTGGATTTACTTGACTTTGGAAGACTGATTCAGTGTTTGAAATCAATGTTAACCTAAGTATCAATAAGTTAAGGAAGAAAAGGAATAAAACTAATATAATCATAGCAATTGATGAAGAAAAAACATTTGAAAAAAATTATTGCTTCTTTTCCTATTTCAGGCTGCATGGAGTTAGCTCCTGGGTCTCTGAGTTTCAAAAATTGAGAACCTCTCCTTTCTACCCAGGTGGCTGTGCCTGGTGGTTTTGTGGCTGCCACTATGCCACAAAATGAATACATTGCACCATGATTGCATCATAAGAGCTATGGATATAATTTTGACTAACATGAAAAAAAGAGAAGGAAAGAATTTCAGAGAGTTGAGAGACTCATGAACATTCGAAGAAAGCAAAGTGTAAAAAAAGATTGGCCTGAGGGCTATGCTTTGCCATAAACAGCAGCATCCTGAGAAAAGCCAAATGAAAAAGACTACCATGATGCATGAAAAGAGAAACTCCAAAGGAAAGAAAGATGAAAAGATTCTGCAAGAAGCAGTACCCATTGGACAGGGAAAAATAGTACTGGGTAAAATATTTTCTAATGAGTAAACAAGATGAAAAGAGAATATGGGAAAAGCAGTAGTTCCTTGTGCAGAGTACATGCCCAGGGAGAAACAGAAATATGAAAAGTTACTCAAATAGAAGAGATAAAAAAGGTCTAGACGAAGTTGGTTAATAAAATTTGCTTTACTTATATGGTTTTACAAGAAAGCCACCTACATATGAAAGATTCATTAGGCCAATGAGCTGACTTTTGAAGAAGGCCCCTCAGACACATTCTGTACTGAAAGTTACCTTTCGCCTGCCAAATAGTTGGTACGAAAAAGAAACCCTCATCTCTATTATATACAACTTTGGATTTTATTATCAAAAGTATAATCCTTTAGGTAAATGTGAGTCAGTTGGGCCTTGAGGCATAAGAAAACAAGGTTATTTGGGGGAAATATGCTCAGATTCCCAACAATCCTGAAAATGATGAATGTAGTTATGTAACCCTATTGTTTTACAGCAATTTCATACAAATAATCTCTTACAAATATTAACGATTACAAACTGATCAAGAAAACTACCATTACTGTGCTGTTTCTAAATATTACCAAAAACCTTACATTATCTGCAATCATCAAGTGTCTTGGTTATTTTTCTCTTGTTGCTGGGACAAAACAGAAAATGAAGGAAGGAAAGATTTATCTAGCTCACTGTGGAGGCCTCAGTCCGTAATCAGCTGGCTCCAAGGCAGGGTGGCATGGCACTGGAGCGACACTTCAAGGCAGCAGCCAGAGCAAAAGGGAGAAAACAAGCCTCTTCTCCCTTACATTGTACACAGGCCACCCCACTCCCTGCCTTCAGGGTGGGTGTAACACTCACAAAATCTCCTTGCCCTCCTTTGCACAGGATGAGGATATTTACTAAGTAAGAACCTTGGCTCCCTGCTGAGCCTCTCAGTTAAACTTCTAAACTTCTCAGGTTGACACAATGTATCAACCATAACATCAAGAAAACGACTTATTAAATTATACAACAAAACTTTAAAATGGCTCAATTAAAAATCTATTACTCTCTTATAAACTAAAGTTGGAAAAGAACTTTTTCCAATTGTCACAAGAACATCTATGAAAAACTCACTTTTAGCATTATACCTAAATAGAGAGCTACAGTATGCTGACTCCCTAAAATCAAGACTAAAGCAATATTGCTTCTATTGCCAGTTCTATTCTACACCTTTTCTGTTGCCAGTCTATTGCCAGTACAGGAAATCTTATTAGTGCAATAAGAAAAGAAAAGGAAAGAGAAAGTATATAGTAAGAAGCGTATGATTCTGTATTTGAAAATTATTCTCTTGTCTTTGTGAAAAATTCCAAAAATGAAATTCATGGAAGTCCTACCAAATCTGAAGAGAATTCTGGAAAGATGACAGAGTGGAAAACACCACGAATCTGTGTCCACACACACAGAGGCAACACTGCACTGGCAGAATCAACCTGGTATAACTCTTTGAACTCTGTTAAAGATATTGCAACTCCTGGGGGAAGGCTTGAATGACAAATTCTGTTTAATTTTGGTCAATCATTGCTCCTAACGCTGTAGTAGCTATCCATTTCCCTCTGCCATCTCTGTGGCAAGCTGTTGAGCACACTTGCAGGAGAACACTTTTTTTCTTGTTCTTTTCCTAAACAGAAACAAAAGCTCATTAGCACTAGCCTCTGTTTGGCTGAAGTTGCAAATTTTGTCTCTTAAAAACACACACCATAAAACAGAAACTATAATTTTCTACTTCCACGTCCTGAAATCATCACATCAGAAAACTGAAAAGTATGCTAGTATCAATTAGTTTACTATTGATGTTTTACTCCTATTCTTTATATTTACGAAGTCTTAGCTGAAGGTTTGAGACTGAAGCACTTCATTATATGTAGCCACAGCCTCTTTTTAAGGATGTATATGTTGAATCAGAAATTAAAAACTTTTTTGTTTGAGCAGCAAACAAGTAGGAAAATATTTTCAGATAATACTTATAATAATAATTATAATAAAATATTTAATGCTGATTGAATTTTAATCATTTGACATGTACTGGGTTCCATTTTTGCATTTATTAAGATGGTTTTATTATACTCTCCTGAATCACCCCCTGGTTTGGAACTAAGAGAACACAGAGTGACTAAAGAACAAGCCCAAATTCCTACTGTTAATACGGTATGCAGCGAGAATGTAAATCAATGCATGTGAGCTTAATAATAGGCCTTGTTCTCGACCACTATTCATGAGCAAGGTGAACTTTTCCGTCTTCAGCCAAATTATAAATTACTTATGCAAATTTGATTATTAAAGATATGCCAAAGATGCAATTTCTAGCATGAAATGCAGTTTTCCGTTTTGAGTTCTCTAGATTCTCTGAAACTACTCTGATGAAAGTGTGTTACTCTGCCTCCATTGTCTTTTTCTTTGTCTTTTTTTTTTTTTTTTGATACCAGGGACTGAACTCACAACCTTACACTTGCCAGGCAAGTGCTTAGGCCACTGAGCTAAATTCCTGGCCCTTCTGCCTCCATTTTCTTTATTTTGGCAAGCAAAATTTCTCTGGATATTGTTAAAAATTGCTCCAGTAGTCATAGTTTGGATTTGCTTTTCATGTGCTTGAATATTAAATTATTTGAACAAAAGAGATACAGTTTACAAAATGTATGTATGCCAACATTCCTTTGTGTGTTGTAGAAAATAAACAAAGATACTTAAGCAGTTTCTTTTTTTATGACTGTTTTAGCTTTTCAGTATTCAACGATACTATTTACTTCTTTTAAAATGGTTTATTTATCAATATACTATGAAACAGTAGCCTTTTTCATTGTCTCCATTTGCAGTATTTTTGAATACTGGTTTATTTACTGAAGAATTTTACTTAGAATAGAAATACAAAACATTAATGTGGGCTTTGTTAAACTTGCCACTTCTCTGATACATGAAAAGTACTTGAGTTGAGGACAGCATTTCAATTGTACTGAAAAACCTTCAAAGCTCTTCAAGCAAATAAAGACTTTATTTGTCATTCTTATCTGTATTAGACTAGCAAATTGAAACAGGACTCTGGTAGTGTTAAATTCTCAGATTTTTTTCCAAGATCACCTTTGCTTTTCTGGCTAGGGAAGTTTGCATTTATAGGTCAACACATATTTTTGTATATTGAAAGTACATATGTCCATTTAGGCATATGTAATTATAAGCATATATGCCTTTAATATATATTATACATAATGCATATGAGTTTTATGTTGCTGTGAACACCAAAATGCCAAAGAATCATGTTGAGGAAGAAAACGAAAGTATATTATCATGCAGGTAGTAAAGCAATTAGCGTCCACTAAAAAAAAAATCATGTCTTAAGTGGGTTTTTTGACACTTGAATAATAAATATTAAATACTGTTACGTTTTACAAATTCTTGATTTTGAATTTTTTACTTCACTTATAAAAAGATACTTCATTGTGCCTCTACAGTTAAAAATGCCATAATAATAGGCCAATCTTATCACTCTTTTACTTCTATTTTCCATTATTACTAGCAGCACGACAAGCCTCCTATCACCCGGGGTTACAACCTTGAGTCCATCTTTGATTATCTCTCTTTCTACCTTGTGTCCAGGACCTTTCTATGTCCTGCCATTTCTGTCTTTTATAATGTTTGAAAAGCCAGTTTCTTCTTTTTTGGTTCCTACCATGAAGACCTCAATCTACTTTCTTTTATTTCTGCTTCAACTATTGCAATCTTCCACATTCTTCCTTCCATATCTTTCTTCTTCCATCTCAACTAGTAACTTGCTATAAAGTCCATATATCTGAAATAGCTTAACTTCAAAATGTGGAAAAAAAAAAACAGAAGCCACTGTTTGTTATGGGTACAAATGATCATCAACATTTTCAAAAGTGCAGTCCACTGAATTCCAAGTTTTACACACATACACAACTCTCTGCTCAAATAATTTTGGGAAATGCTGCATATGGTACCTATAATCCTCTGTTACAGAATCACATTCACACCAGCATATTTAAGTTATGAGCCATCCTGTGAAAACATGAATCTTCCTTAGCATTTTTAAAAGAATGCTTCTCAAATTTACTTCACTAGAGAACTCTACACTTTCTTCAGTAAAATATGAAGAAGATATTTTGGGGAAAGTCATTGTATGTGATCATCTCTCACTACATTTCAGAACTTTCTCTTGAAAGAAGTAAAGTCTGAAATGTCCTGAAAGTAAAAAAAAGGTAGAATTTCCAGCAAGCAGCAACCACCAGGCTAGAAACTTAAGGAAAGATTTACCCACAAGAACCGCCACTGTTAGTGGTTTATTTTCCACACAGGAGGATTTATGTAGATGAATTATCACAGGAGTGACTAATTTGGAAACATTCTCACTGCTGTCTTCACAGAAGCCAGCCACAATTATGTTAAATCAAGAACAAATATTCCATCGTTAAACTTCACTGTCAGACTTGCTTCCCATCGCCTCTATGAAGAGATGAAAACAAATGATTGATAAAGCTGTCGATCCCAAAAGCTTCATGTCTTATTATCTTGTAATGTAAATTCACGCTGGTTGGGGATGGTGTCTGTTAAACTCTCAACTCAGTTTGCTGTATGAGCTTAGAGAATTTGCCACTGATCAGTCAATGTATCACAGCTCTTTATGGAGCTTATTGTGTTGAAAATGTAGCTTTCAGCCACATTATCTACAAAAGTGTCTATATAAGCAGTCATCCTGAAGTGCTGATTCTGATATTTGACTTGGGATTAAACAGTCTGTTGCCAGCCATCTGCTTTCCTATGCATGCGTCCTTGAGAGGTTAGAATTCTACAGATATTGCCTCATAACTTTAAGTGGTACTTGAAAGATCAGAATTAGCCGAGACATATGCCACTGAAATTATGGGCCTAATCCTAGAGGACGGTCCAGACTTTGACACCAGAGCCCAAATCAGAAAAAAGTTTACTTTTCTCACATTGTTGCTGATTCAGAATCCTGCTGCATTTGGCTAAGTGCTGTAAGGCCCAAGAGTACTTGCCTGACAAAGTTTTACAACAGTTCATGCTCCTGAGTATATGAAAGCATGCACTGGCTGTTTAAGCTGTGTCTCCTGGTGTCTTCCAACGGATGCACTCCTCTGGCCTGTTCCTGATTACTCTGCAGAAACTCCCGTAGTTTCTGCGGTCTCAGCAGCTTCTGTCACAAAGATCTGGAAATGCCCTACTGGAGACGTGCATTGATAGCAAGTACACATCTCTGCCTATGCATTTGAAAATGGATGTGGCTCAGTTCCAGGCAACTCAATCAAATAAAAATAAAAATCTTAATTCATTAAGAGTCTGAATATTCCAAGCAGAAGTAGATTTCATATGGGTTTCTAGGTATAGAAACAACCATATTTTAATTTACGTAGGTTTGAATATATGCTGAAGTGGATACTTTTGAAGGTTCCCAGATGTATACCCCATTAATGCTGCTTTAGTTTGGGATCTCAATGCTGTTTATTATTCTACTCCATCTGAAAGTACAAAGTGACCAGAAGGCAAAAGGTAAAGGAAGAAAATAATTGGGGCCATAAATTTAGTTCTTATAAAAATATTTTTGTCATATTCAAAGCACATTACATGTAAGTAGTAATAAAAGATGTACAGAGTTGTATTAGGAACTCAATGGAAAGATGCTTAGCTCATTTAAAAGAAATTCTCCAAAACTCAACTTTTTAATTTGTTTAGATGTTTAATTACATATTTGCCCAATTAGACATCAATGAAATGGAAATCTCAACTGTCTCTGAAATAAAAGAGAGATGAATAGAGAATTTAGAAATGAGGTTAATTTATTTATACTATGTAAATTTTTAGGTCACACTAGATTTTTTTGTTTCATTTTCTGAGTCAGGATCTTGCTATGTAATTTAGTTTGAGCTTGAACTCACTATGTAGTCCAGGCTGTCATTGAATTTGGGATGATCCTCCTGTTTTGGTCTCCATATACTGGGATTAAAGGTGTGTACTACCACTCCCAGGCCCAGCTCAGACTAGAATATAAATCTACGGTTATTTTTTCTATATTACATAGAAAATTGGTCCATTTTATATGGGTGCTTCATTGCGAAAACTCATAATGCCAAAAGATTTTGTTTTCAAAACTTAGTTATAAAATATTTCAGAGTTTCACAAAGAAAATAAAATAATAACCTTTAACTCATAGCACAGTACAATCAAATATAAAATTTACTTATGATTTATTGTATTTTCATGAGGTGTTCTCCTTCAGAAAATTAGTGAAACTTTGTGTTTAGCTAATGCCCAAAACATACAGCATTAATTTCTGATCCTTATTCATTCTAACTTCAATCAAGCTTCTTAAACTGTTGTATATTTAATCTTATATTTTTCTAACATATAGTCTTAGGTGCATTTAAGATGTTCATAAATAGTGTCATATGGCCATACTGCTTTTGGAATTTCTTTTTCTTTCCTTTTCAACAATATTTTTTGAAATTTATCCATGCAGATGCACTGATGCATTTCAAAATTTCAACTATTTTATCCCATTTATTTACCTGCTATTTATCTACTTTTATGTAATGGGTAATTGGTTTATTTCAGATTTTATACTATTACAAATGACATAGTAAAAATTCTGTGCCACGTTCTCTCAAGAGTGCCTCTGAATTTCTCTAGGATGGGTAACACTAGGAAGCATCATTTTTCTCTGAAAATTTCTATGCACCTCTACAAATTTCTTTGAAAGTTTCACAATGGTTTCTAAAATAATTATAGCAGTCTAAATTCTACCAGCAGTGTATATAAGGTCTGATAAAAACATATGGTGTGTGTATAAATAAAAATTATGATAGAAGAAGCATTGTCATTAAACCTCCTCAAAAAACTCCCCTTTTCTTTCAATTCACTTATCACACTCTTCCTGGTACTTTCTGAACCAGTTATGGAAGTCCACACTTTTGTGAGTGTGTTTACAAAATGTTATTAAAAAATACAATGAATACTGCAGAAGAATGCCATTCTACAGAAGAGAAGGCTTGTGAAAAGATTTTCATGTGTTCACATTCACTTTTTTCACTGGATCTGGCATGTGGCAACTTCTGGCTCTTCTCCGTACGTATTCTAAATGGCCATGGAAGTTAAGCATTTTGAATCAACACAGGCAATTCAGGTAACCATGACAGTGCAACTGAAGACACTAATGAAAGAGGACTTCCAGAGCTGCTTCAGAAAGTGGCAAGAACAATGGGATAAGTATACTCAAAGTGAAGGGCAGGATATTGAAGAGGATAAATAGCAATTAAAAAAAAATTAAACATTCATTTTTTTTGTGATCACATGATCGCACCTTCTATCTCTTCTTGTTTCTCCATAGTCTTACCAGTGCTGTGTATTAACAGACATTGTAAAAACATAGATGCCACACTGACAGTTGTGCAATGAAATTTGATTTTGGATTTACTTCAAATTTCTCTGATATTAGTGCAGCTACTCAATTTTTACTTGTGGGTTATTTGAGTTGCATCTTCATTATATTATCTGTTCACATACTTTGGTAATTTTCCCATCAAAGTATTTAACTGCTTCTTTTTAATCTGTGGAGCTTTTGAATTATATTTAATATATATTTATGACAAGAATGTCCCCTAGACTTTAGCTTGATTTTTAATGTGATGATGGTGTTCTTACTTCATCACAAATGTTTATAATTTTCCCGTTGAAAAAATGCATTAAAAATGCAACCAGTTATATGGTGTATAAAAAAGACAAAATTAAAACATGGTCTTCCAGAAAGATGAGAAATAGAGTATCAAAATGGAGACAAAAAAGTATACTTTTATGGAACAGATGTATAAAAATGCATGAGTTACATATATTCACATATACATATTTACATGTGAGCAAATATTCATCAGAAAACTCAGAAAAACATACAATAGTATAATTTGATCAACTCTTCTGTGTTCCTTACTCATACAAAAATCATTGCATTACATATTTTTAAAAATTTCTGTTGTTTTGTGGTATATTTGTCAAGGTAGGAATGATGAAAAGTGTTTAAATCCTTTTTTCAATTGTTTAAAACTTTGAGACATAATTCATATGTCATAAATTCACCTTTAAAAAATTTTTTTTTATTTTAATGAGAATAAAACCAAGGAAAATAAAACAGAATAAAACCAATCAGAACAAACCAGAGTAAGTGATACAGGACTTCACAACACTACAAAATCAACAATAGTTATCATAACGCCTTTTGTTGTTTTCAAAATAGCTGCAGATACCTTTGGACATAGTAAAAATCAAACAGAACAGAATAGAATAGAAACAGTAAAAACCAGACAATGAATACAATAAAAGACTATAAAACAAGATAACAGTAAATTCAAAACGGCTAGCACATATACCTTACTATTGAAATAGGGGGAGAGGTTTGGCTCTGGATGTCCCCGTCCAACAGCTGCCCGAGCATGGTGCTGTTTCCAGCAGGGCAGGTCTAGTTCTCCCTCCGCATGGTCCGCCCTGGTGGTGACTCACCGGGAGAGGCTTCGCTCTGGATATAAATTCACCTTTTAAAAATATAGAAATCAGTGATTTTCGTATATTCACACTTATGAAACTATCCACACTATCCATTTTGAATATTATCGGCATAGTAAAAATGGATCTCCATGCCCTTTAGCAGTCACTCACCATTTCTCTTAAACATGTTGCCCTTAGGCAAATACTACCTTACTTTTTTCTCTATATATTTGTTGTTCTGGGCAGTTCAGATAAATGAAATTATATAATATGTCATTGGTTGTGACTGGCTTATTTCACTCAGCACGTTGTCAAGGTTCATCCATTTTTAACATATATCAGTAATCCATTCCTTTTACTGTGAAGTAATACTCCATTATATTGATTTGCATTTCACAGATGGTTAATAATGTTAAACATCTTTTCATATGTATAGTTGTTATTCATCCAACTTTTTTGGACAGAAAAGACCTGTTGGGTACTTCAAAAATTCATTATTTTGGAATTGTAAGAGTGCTATGTTTTGTTTCATACAGGAACATTGTTAAATATGCAATATTCACGTATGATTTGAACACTTTTTACCATTCCTACCTTGATAAGTATACTTTATAACAACAGGAATTTTAAAAAAATATTTAGTGCAATGATTTTTTATGAGTGAGAAACACAGAAGAGATGACCAAATTAAAGTATCGTATGTTTTTCTGACTTGCAAATATGCTTTTCCATTTTATGGTTTGTATTTTCACTTTAAAATTATGTCATTATTGACCCTTTTGGTATTATATTTTAAAAACCATTCCAAAGCAAGGGGTGGTAGTGACTGTACTTTCTTCTTTAGACAGGTTGAGGAAGGAGGATTATGTCAGCCCAGGAGTTCAAGACCAGTTTGGCCTGGGCAACATAGCACGATTCTTTTTCAAAACAAAAATAAACAGAATTTAAAACAATAGCAGCAGCAGCAGCAGCCGCAACAGCAGCAGTAGCAGTAACTGCAGCAAAACAACAGCAATGTAGCAAAGCAAAAGTAGGCTTGTATTTCCTACAAAATATGTTATAGTTTCAGCTTTTATGTTTATCTCTATGATCCATTTTTAGTTTTTTTTTTTGTCTTAACACTGTGTTGCAGGGTTCAGATTAATTTCTGTACATTCTTCACTCTTTAGATATCCAGTTTTCCCAGTATTTTCTGTGCAAAATAATAAGCTTCCCAATTAAAATATATTGGCACCTCATTGAAATTAGTAGATGGTAAATGTTAGAGTTGATTTTTGTATTCTCAATTTTACTTTAGTGATCAACCCTTAAGCTATACCACACTGTTACTACTTTGGTTTTTTTGTAGTTGTTTGTTTGTTTTGTTTTTGGTACCGGGGATCGAACTCATAACCTCATGTTAGCCAGGCAGGTGTTTGTGCCACCGAGCTAAACCCCCAGCCCTACACTGTACCCCTTAATGCTCTGACTTTCTTACTCTATTGTCTTGATTACTGGCTCTTGTAGTAAGTTAGAAAATCAGAAAGTATGTTCCCTTCAACTTCTTCTCTTTTTTTGTGATAGTTTTGGCCTTTTCCAGTTTCTTGTGTTTATATATGAATTCCAGCTGAGTTTATCAATTTGTTTACAAATTGGAATTTTGTGAATTTATAGATAGCTTTGGAAAATATTTTCATGTTAATATTATCAAGTTTTTTGATGAATGAACATACCATAGCTTTTCATTTTAGATTTTTAATTTTATTAAAATTATTTTGTAGTTCTCATAAGTTTTGAAGTTATCACAATATATTTAGTCTTAAATATTTTATTATATTTGATACTGTTGTAAATGGGAATTGTTTCTTTAATTTTATTTTTGGGTTGTTACTTGCTAGTGTATAGACATAATTGATTTTTCTATTTATCTTCATATTCTGAGAATTTGTTTATGATTTCTTATAGCTTTCAGCAAATTGCTCAGAATTTTTCTTTTATAAAGAATCATGTAATATGCAGATACAGTTCTACTTTTCCAACTTAAATATTTTTATTTCACTTTCATGCTTGATTTCCCTACTTACTACTGCCAATACAATATTGAATAAAAATGGTGAAAGCAGATATACTTGATATTGCTCCAAGTAGTTTAAAAAATTTCACTGCTATTTTGTATCTTGCTGATGGAATTTTTGTAGATATTCTTATAATTTTTAAGTGGATCTCTTTATTCCTTTGTTGATTGCCTTTATCTTGAGTGGGATGTTGGATTTATAGGACACTTTTCCTGTATCTACTGAGATAATCATAACGTTTTGTCTTTTACACTGTTGATATGGTATATTGGCTTAATTGATTTTCAGGTGTTAAAGTAGTCTCATATTGCTGGAATCAATTTCACATAGTCAAGATATGAAATATATTTTATGCGTTGCTGGATTTTGTTTTCTAGCATTTTTCTGAGGAAAGTAGTACATTTATACAACTTTTTGACTTATAATTTCCTCTCGTCATGAGTTTGTATAGTTTGTGTCCTATACGACTTTGTGGTTCTGTTTATTTTTATTTATTGTTTTTCTCTATTTTCTTTATATCATCTCTATTGGCCTATCTTCAATTTTGCTATTTTTTTCTTTTTCCATTAAAACTTATGTTATGTACAAACATTTTCTTTTCAGCTGAGGTGCTTTTCAACTCTAAACTTTACATTTACTTCCTTAAAAATATTAAATATATATATTTATTTATTTGATGTGACTCTGTCATCATAATTTTATTTACTTCTTTATGTAATCTATTAACTCTTTGAACATATTTGAAATGCATGTATTGAAGCCTTTGCTTGTTAAATCCAATCTCTAGGCCATTTTACCCACGGTTACTTTTGCCTGCTGAATTTTCACAGAATGAGTTATACTTTGCACGTTTTTTGTCTGGGTGTCCCCATTGTTTCTGAGGCACTTTACAGTGCCATGCTATTACAACTCTGGATAATTATTTCTACTCAACCAGTACGGCTATCATTTCTTCCTTGTTTAATTGTTTATAGATGTGTTCAGCCTCTTTTGTGCTGTCTCTTTTTCTGAACTCTCCGAGGACACTTCTCAGGCACGTTCACCTTTAGCTTGGGATGACTCCTAATTACTAAGTTGGGCTGTGGCTACTTTTGGTATTATACTCAGTTGTAAAACCCCACTAATTGTGAGTGGATTGTTTTTTAACAGTGACTTGAAAATTAATTGCTCTAGAATCTAATAGTAAACTAAGTTTAGACCCTGTCAGGGCTATTTTTTGAGGCCAAATTACAAGTCTGTTCTGCAAAATGGCTTTTTTTTGGTCTAGCTCTGTAGTTCAGGCTCTCCTTGAACTTGCTGCTCTCTTCCTCCCCCAGCCTCCCCACTGCTGAGATCACAGATGTGCACCACCACACCCAGCTAAAATGATTCTTCTTAACTGTCTTTTTCCTTACTTCTCTCTGGTCATTTAATTGAGCTATGATTGCTTTCAAGAAACTACCATGCTCTGAAGTCTTTGTCATCAAATATTGTTTTTGAGAAGCTTGAATTTTTCCACTCTATATTTCAAATAAGGTCTGTTCTTTTGTGGAGAGCTTGGAGCTCTCTGTTTTATTGGTCTGCTTGTCTCCTTGGATAAATTCTCTGAACTTTGTATCAAAGGGTGAGGATAGTGACAGGCTGCTCTTGGAGTGAAATTCTCTTTGTAACCAATTTTATAGGTCTGGAAAGCAGCCTCCTGTCTTCTTGGTTCAGCCAGTGAGGATTTGTCACCCTGAGAATGAGCCAGGGAAATGGTGATCAGGTTCTCTGCACTCTTCCTCTTCTCGGGTGTGGAAAGCAAGGAACGCCTTGCATGTGCTCCATTTGGCTACAGTCATTTAAATTTAGCCTGTGAAACACGCAGCCGAGATGAATGACAATTGCTTTTCTCTTTCTTTTAATGGAGTACAGGTCTTTTTTTTTTTTTTTCCCAATTCGGGGGACTAAACCCAGACCCTCACATATCCTTGGCAAGTGCTCTAACAATAAATTACACTTTCAGTTTCATAAGTTCCGAATTTTGATAATGTTCAATTTATCTATTATTTTCATGGATCGTGATTTTTGTTTTTATATCAGAAATTTTAATCACTCGACTCAATACCATGCAGACTGTCTCTTATATTTTGTTCTAGTAATTTCATAGTTTTATATTGTGTTAACTTTTTGATAAGATGTGAAGTATGTATAAAGCTTTATGCTATACACGGACTTCCAAATATTTCAGCACCATTTGTAGAAAAGAAAAAACACATTACCTTTTTACTTTATGTATGTCAATTTTAGTAGTGTGAGTCTACTT
>RJWT010031099.1:0-14475 GCA_004365215.1 Cuniculus paca | reverse complement strand
TTCACGCTGTCTACTCTCACAGATCCCCTCTGATTGAGAGAAGAACATTTAGGTCACTTCAGTCTGGAACATTAAAACAAATGCTGATAGTTCAAGGTTAATAGATGCATAAAACAAAAGTAATTCCGTGTCAAAGCTGAAATGACAGGCGATTTGACTTGAGGCAGCCTTACAATCATTCTTTTACATGTGCTCCGTGCTGAGACCAGGCGAAGGCGTTATGTTTCTGACATTTACTTGTCAGGAAGGTATGACAATAGAGATTGTTTCTATCTCTCCCGCTCCCAGATGTTAACCTTCCAGCTTTAGTTTGTAATTGGGGTTCTGTGGAGCTTTAACATTTTCTATTGATTCAATAGAAGCGATAACATTTCCAATCATAAGACAGCATTATAGAAATATCAGGCAATTCACATATCAGGATGTTTGATAGCTGGGCTCACCGCATTAATTTCTGTCACCTTTGCCAGGAACCCTTTATCCTCTTTTTAATACTGAAGGGCACCTGGGAGTAGTTGCTGCCACTTTTATTGTTCAATAAAGTAGACAAAAGTTTCAATTAACAACCAAAGGACCCCTAGGAAATTGTGAATGAGAATATATTTTACTCATTTTACTATATTTCTTTTTTCTAATGTGCCATCTGTGACTTCGAGGCTGTACTTCACACAGCTCACACGCATGCACACACATATCACACACGCATTCTCTGTCCTCCTAATCCCTTTTGATTTACGTTAAAACATTCAGCCAAGAAGAGCCAAATGGGGCCAGTGAGGAGTCTGAGAGAAATTTGAAGTAAGAAAAGCTCAGGCAGCTGCAGTTAGAGGGAGGACGGGCTGTCTCTTTGTCCTTTGTCTGCAGGGCTACAAATTAAGAGGTTCACTGACTTCATTCCCTGGCTTTGGCCCTGAAAGTGAAGTACCAAAGAATCCCCTCTCACTGTGTAAATGCTACCTCTTTAAGAAGAAAACTAGGTGTCTAAATAACATATTCACTTTCAGTCTTATTCTTTTATTAAACATTTGTACCAGGGGAGTTTTAAAAATTCATTAATAGAATTTAGAAAATAATGAATAGGAAAGGAATTGAGATCTATAAAGTGAAATAAACATGAGACAATGGTATGATTTTTTTTCTACATGTCTTGCTTTGTTTTATTTTACACTTTTTAAAGAATAATCTTACCTGTTTCTACACAAATAATGTACATTTTTTTAACCCCATACTGTTTTTTGTATTGTTCCTCTTAATCTGAAGTAGTGCAAACAAATACTGTCATAGCTCCATCTTCTCCATCTATCCCTATATTGACACTTGTACAAATTTAAATCTGGTTCTTGGATGAAGAACTCCTCAACTGTCTCCTCTCTTATTATATTTTGAATTACATAGTGATTCTTAATTTCTAGAAGACACAGAATACACTGAAAATCTTAAATTTTATCCAAAAATTATGCATTACTTTTTAATGCTTTAATACACTTCACCTTTATAATTAATTTTAAGATAAAGAGTCTGAGACAAAAACATTCATTGATTTACACAAGGACAATAAATAACTTGTCAATTTAGCCTGTAGGCATCTTTTCTATCCTTACATCTCAATGCTATATCATATGCAGATGCCTTTTTCATAATAACTATATCATACATTAATAAAATGTTAGATTAAAAAAACAGGCATAACCTATTGATTCAATTCTAGAAATATCTGCCTATTATATCAAAATGAACCAAATAGACTCATTTTGGGATGATTATTCAAATATTAGTCATTGAAAACATATATCCTTTTATTTTACTTTATCTTCTTTTTTTTTAACATTTCGTTCTCAAATTTAATGAGGAGGACATTGTCAAACATTTGAAGGCAATCCACCCAGAAATGTGTATTACCTACAAGCACAAGGTATTGGAATATGACCAATGTTTATTAGATACTCAGAAAGTCTTTATTTTGAGACTACTGTTTCTTGGGCATTTATAAGCCATTCCCTTAATTATTTTAGAAGCATGTCTGGAAGTTAGCTTATTCTTATTGGTCTACAGTTTGTAATAACTTCTTTGATTCTTATTTTGAAAAATCACAATGATATTTTCTCACAGAAGAATTTTTTAAATAAATAAATAAGATCATGCCAAGAGAAAGTAAATTAATAATGCTACTACATTTGAAAAATGGAAGTTTGATATTGTCATCAATAAAATGAGATAAACTTGGTGAATGGATGCTGGAATTCTATCCAAAAACATAGGAACATATTTTCTACTTTGCCAAATTTACTTATTAGAAAAGTATTTTGCTCTAGCTACTGAATTGATGAAGACTCAGTAGTTAGAACTCAAGATTCCTATTTCTTGAGTTCTTTGCAACGCTGTCTGTCCTTACTTCCTTTTATATAGGAAATGGGCCAGTCCTGCTGACATCACTTGGGATCATGCTAGAAGTAACAGTCTTCAGGACCTGGAATCAGAGTTTTCACTTTAGCAAGATACCCAGGAGATTCATGTCCACATTAAAGTTTGAAGCATGTACCAATGGGTGGGTGTACATGCTCTGTCTGTGATCAAACTTGTTCCACATATTCAAAATAGCAACTGCTTACCTGATTCAAGTCTTATTTGACCATCAAAAGTACCTGCATTATTTGCAGATATCTGTTTAATTTTCCACAAAAAAACTCTTTCTCCAAAGGCAAGTTACAGTTCTTTAACCACTAGAAAACTTAGAAAACCCTCCTGAAGGCTCAAATACAAGTAAAAAGCAAACAAACAAATAAAAACACTACTTAATCTGGTCAATATTTGGGACTGTCTTAAAAGCAGATTAATCACAGAATTATGTTATCAATGTTCATAGGATCTTAACATATTACTTAAGACTTTGAATAAATTTCTGTGTTCAGTAAATGTGTAAGAAAATAACTAAAAATGCAGAAGGAATTTTGTGCTATACCAGTGTAAATAAGCCATAGTATATCAGATGGAGATACTGCGTGATCTTCCTTCGGTCCATGGTAATTATATGAACAAAAGACCCTCCTTCTTTGTGGAACATTCAGTTGACCTCTTTCCTTTCTACTAAGCAGAGAGCACCTCAGTCTCAGAAGCACTGTCATGCAGGAGGCCAACATTTCTTTCAGTCACAGTGTAGAAGCCAGACACCAGTTTTTCAAACTAAACAAATACGCAATTTGTCAGTCTGCAGATAGAGTGTTTCTGCTTTCGAATTCAAAATGGTTTTCATTTATTCATGTAAAAAGAAGCATTTCAGTTATAGTTGTAATATTTACTTATCTGGTTTCCTCATGATGGATAACAAATGTATCCAGAATCTCCATGCATCAAAAAGATGCCACTTCATAAAATGGCAATATAATTCTATATTACAATAAAAACATACAATTCGAATGCCTCCAATAGTTCCAAAAGCAATTATGGCATTTCAGAAGTAAACATTGCTTACAAATTCATAACCACCCATCAAAATTATTTCACTAGGGTAAGTTAAGGAAGCATCTGCTGCACTTTATGCATGTTGAGTTTTTCTTATTTTTTTCATAGCCAATTATGAAAAAAATGCTTCCAGCAAGAACTGCCGTCCAGATTGGAGTCAAACAGTTTGTCATTTTCCTAAGAACATATACTCTTTATAAGCTGTGGTTCAATCCTTTTACTGTAATAAAGGTATAAAATTCACATTTTTATCCAAAGGAACTAGGTTTGACTAGTACCATCTGCAGGGGAATAGTGTCTGAGATTAGTAGTCTTATTTCTTTGCCTAAAAGAATAGTAGAATAAGCTCCTTTTAAAGGCTGAAAAGATTCATTCTTCATATCCTGTCTAGAATAATGCTGAATTATTTCTCAACTACAAGTAGTGTTTCATAAATCACAAAAAGAATAAATCTTATTAAATCAGTTTTAGATTATAAAAACCTAAAGGCAAGGCCCATTCTCCAAAGGACATTGCTATCCTCTTCGATTTTTTTCTTTTTTTACTTACTTAAAAAGAGACAGCTTCTTTGAGGCCTACTTAGCTGAAATAGGTCCTTCTTTTTTCCTTTCATGGGGAGTCAAGTGGCAAATAACAGTAGTACTCCATGCCATCCAATAACTGTCTGAGTATTATAGTTTTAGGCATCTTATACACACATGTATGATTAAAATTACAAATGTCTAACACGTACAAATATATATTATAATTTTGAAAATTTTATCATGTCTATTAATTCTATTTATAATAATAGTAAAGGCACTATAATGTGGCATAGAGTAAATCAAATACAAACAAACCAGAAATTAATCTCACAATTAATATAAAGTAACAGATAAAATTTATCTTTAGAGTATTTATAATAACTAGTTCTCATTCTGATGTAGTACAATATTCACAAAACTCTAGTTTTATGCTTTAGGAAAAAAATAAACTCACTTTTGCATGTCGAAAACAAAATATGAATGTAAAAGTTATGATTCTCTTAGCAGTGTGAACTTTGCACATTACAAATAACACATTCAACAAGGTGGATATTTTATAGTCTGCCTAGTGATGAAAAATTCAATATGCATATATTTATGCGTTGGGTAGATTTATAGCCAACACGCCCACTACCACTTGGCCTCAGTTCACTTTCATGTCCTTGAAAAGAACACATTTCATTCATTTTAAAAAAAATTTAGAGGATTTAAAAGCATTTGCCAATGTCACAAAGCAACAGCAAATGGTGTACGCATCTCTAATAAGTTACTCCAGTATACAGAATAGAAAATGTGAAATAGGGTGTTTCGTATTCTGAACTGAACTGAGTCACAATAGGGGTAAAAACTGCCTTCAAAAATTTAGGGGTGGAAGGATTTCATTTTGCTCCAACTGGGAACAAATATGATACCATCTCACCTGTATTTGAGAAGTTAGGCTTTATTAAGATTATTGCTTCTTTGTGAGAAATAGGTAGCAAACAGTTTAGAGATCAGTGTTTTACATTACACTATATATTTTTTACTCAGTTTTGTGAGATGGTGAAATACAACGATGTAACCCACAGAAGAGTATTAATACAAAGCAGGTCCACCATCTATCTAATTTGTACAAGCACATGAAGAAGCAAGGTATTGGGGGAAAATGTTACCTTTGCCTCCCTTTACCAATTCTTTCTGGGCCTTATCCTTGCATGGCTGCCTAAGTTTAGTGCCTGGTAAAGTTCTCTGGTTTCATCTGTGGCCTAAAGAAATGCATTTTTCATTAATATAGTCAACATATGCTTTTGTTGTTTATGTTCCAGTTACTGAACCAGACTCTGGGGATGCAACTATGAACAGGCTGGACACAATGTTTCTCTTAAGGTTTACAACACAATGAAAAATGCACAAAAGTGATGGAGCAGTAGGGAATTCTGGTGTGTTGAATGCAAAGGTGGAAAATGTACAAAGACAACTAAGGGCCAATTAAAAGATATGTAAGGCAAAAAGAAGAAAGAGGAAAGGCATACTTGAGGAGCAGTGTAAGCTGAGAACAAAGCAAAGGAATAGTGAAGATACAAAGTGAAAAAGAAGATGTTCTTTGAAAGTGTTTGACACATAGAAGAATAAAAAGGAACAGAGAAAATAGTCTAGCTGGGGAAATGAAAGAAATTCTGTGCACTGGAATGTAGTACACAAAGGGACAACATGCTAAGAGATCCTGGAGAAGACACAGGGAATGGGAAAATAAAAAGTGAAGTACAATGCCTAGAATCTATTCTGAAAGTAATAAAGATACAAATCACCAGGACAAGGTGAATGAGTTTTTGGATAATGCAATTAAATACTGGACTCAGGTTCTTTGCCAAGTAGAGGTTTATTTTGACTTTCATTTCTGGAGGTTCAAATCCATGACTGGGCAGCCAGAGTGATTTGAGCCTCTCATTAACATAACATACGACAGAGGAATATGTCAGAGTCAGCACTCTCATCTTAGCCCAGGAAACAAAGACAAACTAAGAAACAAGATCGCATAATCCCCTCCGACCTCATGACCTCCCAGGAGGGCCCATTTCTCAGTGTACAGCACCTTCCAAAACTGCCACCCAGGACCAAAGCCTTTACATATGGATCATGGGAACTCAAGTCCAGATTCTAGTATGGGTCATTAATAGTGTGGTGACATGATTACCTCATTTTAAATGCTTCTATTTTGCTGCAGTGTAGGGTTCATATAGGGGAAGGGGAAGATAAGTGGAAGTAAGAGACAACTTTAGAATCCTATGGAAACATGATGGTGGCCAGGATAGAATAAAGGAAAAAGTGAAGAAAGGAACAAAAGAAAAACTATATCCTTAGGATGTAATTTTGTGGGAATAAAAAAATTAAGGGTTAATAGGAAACAAGATTTTGGTTTATATTTATTAAAAGGCCCCAGATTTCTGTTGTAAATATTAAGAATAAGATAGATCTTTGGCATTCAGATATCTTTGGAGAATTCCTAAGTCATTCATGCCTAGTCTATGTTGATCTTCTCTCTTTATAGAATTTACTTCTCCATTCATACCGTGACTTACATTTTCTCTTATTTTTAATGTCTGTTTTTATATACTGTATTATTGTTGATGGTGTATAGCATATACTATTTCAGGGTAAAAGTTGTCAGTTTTTCTAAAAGTCATTGGTGCTATAGCAATTGCCAAATAATAAAACCTACCTAGGACCAAAAGTTAAGAAATATTTGCATTTACTGAATGCTAGAATGCATAGTCTCTTTCTAATCACAATAATTCTAAGATATTGCTGCTATTCTTTACACTTCATAAATAACAAATGAGTTCATAACTGTTAAAGAACTAGCCCAAGTTTGCCCAACCATTACTGAGAGATGAAGGGAAAGAGAATGACTTTTTTTTTTTTTCCCGGCACCGGGGATTGAACTCACGACCTTGCGCTTGCCAGGCAGGCGCTTAGACCGCTGAGCTAGATCCCCAGCCCTGGTGTTTTTGAGACAGGATCTCACTATGCCGTTCAGGCTGGCCTTGAGCTCACTTTGTAGCCCAGGCTGGTCTCGAACTCACAATGATCCGCCTGTTTCAGCCTCCCAAGTGCTGGGATTTAGGCGTGAGCCACCACGCCCGGTGAGAATGACTTTTTGATTTTAATCAAATTCAGCTCATTTCCACTATCTTTATCTACTAGAAATATAGAGTGTCATTTTAGGAAGACTTTCTGTTGGGTTTATAGTAGCCAAAAAATGGAGAGGTGTCTTAGGTGAACAATAATTATAGGCAAAAAAGTAGAAATTGTGGAGGACTAGCTACATGACTCTGTTTGGAATGATTTTTTTTTTTTTTTGCAGTACCAGGGATCAAACTGATGACCTCGTACTTGCCAGGCAGGTGCTTAGGCCACTGAGCTAAATCCCTGGCCCTTTAGATGACTCTTCTTGAATAAAGAGCAATTATCTCCATTTTGGCTAAACCTGTCTCTATCTCCATGTACTGTGGACATGTACAGAGCTGGCTAGGCCATTTCCTTTTCCCTTCAATTGGCTTTAAGCAATGTAAATAAGGCTAGCTGAAGTGTCCATGTGTAATTTTTGAAGCTAAGTGACAGTTGCTATTTCCCTACCCCATGACTCCCAAAAACATGGCTGAGTTAGGCAGGACAAAAAGCCGCTGCTCCAGGCTGTCAACTGGGATGAGCCTTAAGATAAGAGGCTATGACTTCCCAGGACAGAAAAATTTACACATCAGAACTGAATCACTTCCCAAAACATTAGATGCTACCTCAATCATGTTATGCAGATTGGTCTTTCTGCATATACTTCTTTCTGCATATTGCAGGGGTGATTTCAGGCCTTCTACAGAGCACAGCTCACAGTACTCATGTATTTCCTGACAATCTCTCAGTCACTCATCCTCAAAGCACCCCCCTCTTCATGAATTAACAAAATCTGGGCTGGGCCCTGGGTTGAGGCCTCTGTTGTGATGAAACATCATCCTGACTTACAACCTCTTGGCTCCCCAGAACTATAAATATGTCTTACTGCTTTTATTCTCACCGTAAGTTGCACTGGAAGTAGTAGATTAGAATTAACTCACTAGATTTCCAATAATTTTTACATTGGATTACAAATATGAACTTCCCGGACTGAGACAAGGATTAGAAGGGCTCTCTATGGAAATGGCCATTCTTATGACATATGTGGTAAATAATGCACAGATTCCTAATTTCTTAGGAAGCAAAAGGTCATGCAGGGAATCTCCTTTCAAACTGATATCAGGAGCACTAAGCCTGTCCTGCATACACTGTCTGTAGTAGGCAGACAATGTAAACAATGTTCGCTATGCAAATGTCTTTGAGATAACTTGGGTTACACAAAGTTATCTGAGTATATTTTTTTCAAATAAACTTAGAATATTGAATATATTGCTGCATGTCATAAATCTACAAATACACACATGTTGCATTTTCTAAATGCATTTAAACGCAGAAGAACTTTCTGCTTGCTTCTACAAAATCTTGATTGGGCAAATAATACCTCCTCCACATATGCCTACATGAGCATAGAAGAACACGGAGATGAGTATCAAAGTTAGGTTTGAGGAAGTATTTGAGTATTAAAAGAGTTCCCTTGTAATGCAAATGAAGCATTTCAGTATCCTAATAATTGTACTACAGTTCTGAAAGATGTTGCTATCAGGGAAAGTTAGGTGAAGAAAACATTAGAACCAGGTGACTTTTGCAACTTTTCGCCAATCTAAAATTTTTTCAAACTGGAGGAGAACAAATTTTTGGGAAAACAATGAAGTGCCTGTCATGGATATAGCTCAGGCATCTCTCATTTGCTTTTCCCAAGTGTTTTTCAAGTAAGATATCTTGCCATTGCTTAAGAGGTCAAGACTCACTCTACACTGGTCTACTGTAGAAGTATGGCTGGAGGAACCAATAGGCAGAGCCCTAAATGAGACAGACCATGACTCTGACCTTTGTTCCAATCAATGAGCTTGATACATTATTATCCTTGCAACTTGTCTTTGTGTCTAAATTGCATAAGAGCCAGAAGAAGATTGGCAGACAGGAATTTTCTCCAGTAACCAAAAGAATATAAAAAGGCATGGAAACCTCCTGAGAAACTATGAAGAGTTTGCTAAATGCTTTTACTGCTTAACAAAAAAAATTACTAATGTTGTCATGGAAATAAAGCATGGTTTTTATGTTTTTAATAGAAATCATATCTGTATTACATCATTTAAATGTCCTGTCCTTATGTAAAAATTGAATTTTTTTGGTGCAATTGTTTAACAACAATCATAATATATTACTGATGATATTTTTTACCATAGACTATTTTGCTCAATTTGAAGTGTTTTCCTCTTTTTTTCCCAAGGTATTTCCCTTTGAAAAATCAGTAAAGCATGAGAAGTCTTACAGTCCTCCTTCTGCTCTCTTAAATTTGCTAACTCAGTTTCTCCAGACAGAGCATGAGGCTAGTTCCATGAAGAAATGTTCTAGTACCATTTTTGAAGTGTCAGTGACTGTCTGCCCTGTGGGTAGCAGCAGCTTAGGGTAAGTTCATTTTCATATTTGCAAAACATGTTTTATTTTTGTTTTCCTGTCCTTTTTCTCCTGTGAGTTCCATCTTATAATCTCCATAGTGAATTCTTTCCGTGGCAAATTTTCCCAAACTCCCAGTACAGTGATGGAAATGCTGTCCTTCAAAACTTTGGGTTTCAATTTGCAAGGAGTGGTGTTTTAGTGTGCTACTCCTGTAACAATGTAAATACTGATCATTTTGCAAAGTATTGAATTTTTTTCTTTAGTGAAGAGTTCTGTAGTGAGATTCCAAAGAAATAATAGAAATGCTAATTATTTTGATTAGAATATAGGATGGATTCTATAAAAATTCCTGAAATTTGTTGCTGCTTTAATTTTAAATGTTTTGTGGCTTCTTCTAAGACCAGACTCAAATTGCATTACAGGTTTTTGTTTTTTATGTAAATGGTTTCACTCAAAATGTCTTAAGTTTTTATTTTTAAATAGACTCTGTGTCTATTTAAATCAGTATCTATTGTGTATTTCAAATCTCCATAATCCTACTGAATAGATGGAACTGTGAAATGGAGAAATTGATGAATATTATCTTGGGAGAAGGAGCTCGTATTGTTAGAAAAATTGTTTCTTTTGTTGGTGTGATAAGTGATTGTTGATAATGCTTCAAATAAAACCTTCATTGATGTCAGTTTTTGAAGTACTTATTTTTATTATTAGTTGTTATTGTTGGTTAATTATCATAATTATTATTAACATTTCTTTTGCTAAAAGAAAATCTGCAGACCAAGAGAATGTCTACACAAGTGTAAATGTTCTATGTCTCAACAAATCCAAAATAACACAGTAATCAGGTACTTTCGATAAAAAATGAATTGTTCAATAAAAATACCGTTTAGCTGAGAAGGGAATGGGGGATGGGCAAGGTGGAATAACTAATGGTTAATAGAATGGAATATGAGATCACCCATGGATTGAATTCCAGCTCCCACTTCCCAGCTGTGACTTTGAGCAAGTATTTTTTTAAACTAAACTTCAGTTACCTTTTCTTTTGTAATGATCAAATGGGATAATTCATGACAGAAGAAACCACCACATCTGACGCATAGGAAGTAATTAGCATTTGCGTTATTTCACTAGTTACTTTAGTTACTCTAATTAACTAGCTACATTACTATAGTATTTACTTTTGCCATTATTTTAAATATTGTTATCTCCACTAGCAATTCTTTTAATATTAAGCAAAGTCCTCCCAAAGGAATATTTTATCTTTTCATTTCTAATCTCTAAGCACATTTTTTGGTTATGCCTAGTTAAATATAATTCACAAAATAGAAATTCCTGAGTGCCTACCAAATATAACACTTCCTGATAAGAGCAGTGTAAGACATAGCTGTCTCATAGGAGAGGGGAAGTAACTGATTAGACAAATTGCCCATTTTGAAAGGTGTGGTAATTCTAGCATCTTTGGAAATGAAGAAAACAGGAGGGGATGGCTCTGTCTAGGGCAATGAGAAAGGATGGTGAAGGGGAATGATCTGTGAATTGATTATAGAAATATGATGATGAAACATTCCCTAGAGGGGACAAGTGAGGAAATGGGAACCCAAGAAAGAAAATAATATGCACATAGGTCTCGAGATTTAACAAATCTAGACATGGGTAATGCATTTTTCATTGTTGTTAATTGTTGACCAGAAAGCTGAAGATTATTTGGTGTAGAATTAAGCCAGGACCAGGTAATGAAAGGAACCTTAAGTCACAGAATAAGACTTAGCTTTACTCAGTAAAAATACACAGTGGTCTATAAAGTAGACATTAGTCAGTAATGAAAGCAGAAAACCACAAGGAGAATGAGTTGAAAAGTGCTTACTAAGGCATAACCTTAAAGATTATGTTACAAATACATTAAAACAAAGGAAAAATAAATTATGAGGCTATATGATAAGAACCCTGGTAAAACACAACAAAGAGAATCACAAAAAAGAAAGAAAGAAAGAAAGAAAGAAAGAAAGAAAGAAAGAAAGAAAGAAAGAAAGAAAGAAGAAAGAAAAATTTAGAAGATGGGCCATGTTGACTGACTAATTATGAGGGGCTTGGGAATGTAAGAAATGCTGTGGGCACTGTCAGTAATGCTCAAGGAAAGGGAGAAAAGATGATTTTGATCCCATGGCTTATGTGAGGTGTACAAGTAGGACCTGAGAGGCTGAATCCTCCTTTTGCAAATGTTTGGTAGAGTTTTGCCTATAGGCTGTGATGCCTAGAGAGGAGGTTAGTACTATAGATTTAACTATGAGATTCCCTAGAAATAGATAAACTACAAAGGGAAAAATATTTCTGTGGTTTGAATATGCTTCCCCCACCTCAAAAGCACCGAATTTTAGGTTCAAAGTCATTAATTAATGGTAATAAGAAGGGAGAAAGTTCATCTGATTATGGTGTTTACAAATGGGGCGTTTGGACAATGATAAGGATTGGACAAGGTCTTTAGTATAGAATCCCTAGAGGGACAGACAACACACAGATGTGGAGACATGCTGTCTGTCTTGCCATACACATTTCTTGCACCAATTTTGGACTCTACAAAAAAGAAACGATCATTAGATGCTGTTCCTTTGCCTCTCACCTCCAGAATCTTAAACTAAAATGAATGTCTTTTCTTTATAAAGTACTGCATGTCATGTATTTTATTATAGTAATGAGTTATTGAAACAAATAGAAAGAAGGCATGAGGAAAGTGGTTATGCATAAGGATAAGTGAGGTAACCAAGAAAGCAACCATAAAAGTTGGCAAAGATTAAACCAGGAGACAGCTTCAAAATGAAGGAAGAGGTCAGACCAAGTCCATTTCTACAGGAATGCTGGACATAGTGAGGTGTAAAGTATGTCCCTTGGACTGAAAATCAGTGATGAGAATTTCAATGAAAGGAGAGTGAGTGAAATCCAGATTGTCACATTCAGTAAATGAATGAAGGAGACAGAGAATGCTGGTAACATGTGTGCATAAAGGCATCATTCAGTGTCAAAAATAGTCAACTTTCACCAAGGCCAGAAGTGTGATCCAGCAAAAGTGTTCTGCTGAAGGCTGGCCCACTTACCTCACTTAGCATTATACAGCGAACTTCCAAAAAGAACAAAGTTTGCTATATTGTCTGTTATTAAGGAGGGCAAGAGAATAGAAATAAATGGTTTGACCTTCAATGTCAGTCAAATATTTGAGTCTACAGTTACTTACTTTGAGCTGTCAACTTGGAAGTCATTGATCAGGAAACATTAAAATCTACCGCCACAATCTCAGTTGGAATGTTCACATCTAAAGGAAGTTTGTCTTTCCAACTTTCCAAACTGTTCCCTGGGACTAGAAGGGTGAGGAACATTATCTCTTCCTATTTCATTTTTATTAAATCTGTTTGAACTTGGAAATGAGACCTGATGGTCCCATTTGCAGAAGGCTGAAGGTCACTGGGTGTTTCTGTTCAAAAAGAGAAAACAATGTGTAACCCTTCTGGCACCATAATCGAAAGAAATAGTGTGGTGATTACGGCCCTGCACTGAGCTGGCGGCTGCTACAAATACTGGAACTGAATTTGATAGGATCCTGTATTACCTTATAACAGAGTATCATTCCTTACAGTTCCAAGGTCAATGTCTCTTTCTCAAATAACGTTTTGGACCTATAATTGTTCATCTACATGCCAGCAATTATGGAGGAATTGATCAGCCAGTAATTAATGCCATGCTATTACACTTTTTAATTTGTAGATTATGCAGCTGCAAGCATTCTCACATTTTTAATTTGTATATTATACAGCCACAAATGTTTACAATGCCCTTTTTAATCTCCTTACACTACCACTGCCATTATTCACTATAGATTAATGATACCCCGGATGCCAGGGTTTATTTCATTTACCACTCTTACCAGGAGAGCAGTTAACATTACTGTGCTCTATTACTTAATGTCTTACTGCAGCTGCTAGTAAGCATTGGTTACCCTTTAAAATATTATCATCCAGTTATTTTTTCTCTGTTTTTTTAGCTCTCTTGTCATCAACAATGTGACTCTGTAGTAATATTATATTTTATTTCCAAATTTACTTCAACTAGTCCTATCAGCAATACTTAAATAATTCATTTAAATATCACAAATGACCTTAACTTTTCCTTGTGCAACCTTGTCTATCTTAGAGCCTATTTGGTTTTCTATGTCCAGTATCATCAAACTTCATTTCCCCCACTATCTCTTTTTCAACCATAGCAACAAACTGCATGAATTATAGGTGCGATTTCAAGCAGTGCAGGACTCTTTAGATAAGCCCGGGGCAGAAATTCTCAATATTTGCTGGGCATTTCTTAATACCCTAAGGTGATACAGGTGCCTGTGGCTGGGATTATGAAGCACATATCTCCTTATTTTTCCAAAGCTATCTCTAAATCAGGACTTGATAAGACAATGAGTCAATTTTAACAGTGACACTACTCTCAATCATGAGGACATGCAACATTTACATCATAGAAGAATTCTGTACTACAGGTCATGTGCTTAAAAAGATACTATATTAGCAACTGGCTAGCATACAGAACATTGAAAGGTAGAATGTCTGTCATCGAATTTATCATCTGTTTAGTACCAATAAAAGATATGTATGAAACTCAATAATCGCACACAGCTAAACTATGGCAATGAACTTATTGTATGAAAACAGTGAGAAGGGTGTCCCAGGCATGTGATAAATTTGCAAAGAGCTTTATAATGGATTAGAGGTAAGTTTCTGAAGAAGGAGGCATTGGTATAGGCTGAGAGCAGAAAGAGATGCTTCCCTCACAGAGAAGACAATATGAACAGGAACTTTAAGGTATCAATATGTGTTGTATATTCAAGGACCAGGAGACATAAATATGCCTCAAATAAAGTTCTTTCTTGGAAAAGAATAGTAAGGCTTCAAGCTAGGGG
>RJWT010031098.1:0-14455 GCA_004365215.1 Cuniculus paca | reverse complement strand
ATCTAAGCTGGTTAGAAACCTATGTGAGGTTGTCTGGAACATGCACAGGAGTGGCACTCAGTCCAAGCAACTTCTGTGGTTCTGCCCCCAACTTGGAGCTTCTGAAAGAAGCCAGCAGCAGTCCTGGCCCTGGGCTTATCCTACCCACCTCCAAAATGGATCCTGGCCAATTTCTCTCTCCCATGAGTGACCGAGTCCCCTGCACTCACCACCAGCCAGCACAGACCTCCACGTTTGCCACTCTCTTTCACCACTGCGCCTCTCTGCAGAGACCTCTGGGATCCCCACCACCACTGCAACTGCAACCATGCATCCCCAAGCTCAACAGCTCTTCTCACAGGGTAAGTCCTGCTCCAGGCTAAGGTACTGCCAGCTACCACCTTCTTTGTTTAAGTTTTTCTTTTTACTCGCTCTGTAGGCTTCAATTCACATTTTAGATTTTTCCTGTGTCCAGGAGACCCACTTCCTTCCTTCTTGTCCTCTCCATGTTGTATTCCAGCATCTGAACTGTTTCTCTCAGAGAAACTGTTTACTTTGCTGCTTACTGTTCCGCCATCTTTTTTCACTCTTAGTATGGCCATTTTCACAATGCTGGTTCTGTCTCTACATGAGCATGTAATATCTTTCCATTTTCTGAATTCATCTTCAATTTCTTTTTTCAGAGTACTGTAATTTTCAATGTATAAACCTTTTACTTCCTTTGTAAGATTGAATTGTATTTCATTTTTTAAATATTATTGTGAAAGGTGTGGTTTCTCAAATTTCTCTCTCAGTGAGTTCTTTGCTTGTGTGCAGTAGTGCTACTGACTTTTGAGTATTGACTTCGCACCCAGATACACTGCTGAATTTGTTTAAGACTAGAAGTCTCTTGATGGAGTTTTGGGGGTCTATGTAGAGTATCATGTCATTTGCAAATAATGATAATTTATTTTCTTCCTTCCTTATTTCTATTCATTTTATTTCTCTATCTTGTCTAATTGCTCTGTCTAATGTTTCCAGAACTGTACCAAATTGGAGTAGTGATAGTGGACAACCTTGTCTTGTTTGTGATTTTTAGAGTGAAAGCTTTCAATTTTTGACCATTTAGTATGATGTTGCCTGTTGGTTTGTCATAGACAGCTTTTATCAGATTGAGGTAAAGACATTTTATTCCAATTTTCTCTAGGGTTTTTTTTTTTAGCATGAACAAGTATTGGACTTTATCAAAAGTTTTTTCTGCATCTATTGAGATGATCATGTGATTTCTGTCTTTTGCTTTGTTGATATGGTGTATTACATTTATTGATTCATGTGTGTTGAACCATTCCTGCATTCCTGGTATGACTCCCACTTTGTCATGGTGTATAATCTTGATGATTTGCTGCCTTCTGTTTGCTGGTGTTTTATTGAGAATTTTTGTGTCTATGTTCATGACATGTAGTTCTCTCTTTTGGTTGGATTTTTCTCTGGTTTTTGTATCAGGGTAATATTTGCCTCCTAAAATAAATTAGGGAGAATTGCTCCCCTTTCAATTTCATTAGCAACTTTGAGGAGTATTGGTATTAAATCTTCTCTAAATTTCTTATAGAGTTCAATGGTGAATCCATCAGGATCTGGGCTTTTCATTGTTGTTGTTGGTAAATTTTTAATTATCTTTTCAATTTCATTAACTGATATAGAAGTATTGAGAAGTTTTATATCTTCTTGATTCAGCTTTGCCAATTCATATGTTTCTAGGAATCTGTCCATTTCTTCTGTGTTTTTGATCCTATGAGACTAAAGGTTTTCAAAGTAAATATTGATGATCTTCTGTATTTCCACAGGATCTGTAATTTCACCCTTTTCATTCCTTATTGCATGAATTTTAGTTGTTTCTTTTCTTTTGTTTGGTAAGGTTGGCTAGGGGTTTATCAAATTTATTTATTCTTTCAAAGACCAGACTTTTCAACTCATTAATTCTTTGATTTGTTTTCCTAGTCTCAAATGTGCTAATTTCTACACTGATCTTTTTAATTTCCTTTTTTTGTGCTTTGGGCTTGACTTCTTTTTCTTTTTATAAAGTTTGAGCATTATGTTGTTTATTTGTGCTCATTCTGTTTTCCTGATGTGAGAATTCACTGCTATAAATTTCCTTCTGAGGACTGCTTTCATTGAGTTCCACAGGTTCCAGAAAATTGTATTTGCATTTTCATTTGATTGTATATATTGTTTGATTTCTTCTATAATTTCCCTTTGACTCATTGGTTGTTCCATAGAGTGTTACTTAATTTTCATGTGTTTATGGAGCTTTTACAGTTTCTTTTGTCATTAGCTTCCAATTTCATTGCACTATGGTCAGATAATACACATGGGATAATTTCAATTCCTTTGCATGTTCTTAAGCATGTTCTATGGGATAGTATATGATCTGTTTTAGAGAATGACCCATGTGCACCTGAGAGGGATGTGTATTCTGATATTTTTGGGTAGAACACGCTGTACACATCTTCTAAGTCCATTTGTTCACAAGTTTGATTCAGTTATTATTTGTGTGTTGATTTTTTTGTCCAGTTGATCTGTCTCTTTGTGTTAATGGGATGTTAATGTTCCTCATTATAATTCTATTATTGTTTATTTAATTTTTCATGTCTATTAATATTTATCTTACATAGGTGGGCACTCCCATGTTTGGTGCATATACATTTATGATTGTTATCTCTTCCTCTTGGAGTTTTCCCCTAACAAGTATGTAGTGATCTTATCTCTTTTGCTCATTCTTGGTTTGAAATTCACATTGTCTGCACATAGAATAGCTACCCCTGCTTTTTTCTGGGTTCCTGTCACATGCAATACTGTTTTCCATTCTTTAACTTTCAGTCTATGAATTTCCTTTTGAATTAAGTGTGTTTCTTGTATACAGCATATGGTTTCTTGATCCATTGTACTAGTCTGTTTCTTTTGATTGGTGAATTGAGGCCATTTACATTAATGGTTATAACTGGTATGTGTTGGCTTATCTTTGTAATGTTTCTTTTCTGCTGTTAGTTCCCTACTTTTCTCCTCTATTTAATTGCTTGTCCTGCCTGTTGGTTTCTTTCTGTTGTTGTTCTTGGAATTATGGTCATTTCTATCTCTAGAATACCCTTCAGTACTCTTTGTAAGGTTGGTTGGGTGGTCATGAAGTTTTTGAGTAGTTCTTTGTCATGGAAGTATGTTTTTTCTTGATTGATTTTGAAGGATACTTTTTCAGGGTACATCAATCTGGGTTGGAAGATGTTTTCTTTCAGTGCTTGAAATACTTCACTCCATGCTCTTCTTGACTTGATGGTTTGTGTTGAGAATTCTGCCATGACTCTGATAGGCTTTCCTTTATTGGTACTCTATTTATTTTCTCTTCAAGTTTTCAATATTCTTTCTTATGCTGAATTTCTGGGATCTTGACTACTATATGTTGAGGTTTAGATTAATTTTCGTTATGGGTAGTTGAAGTGCTATCTGCCTTACTTATCTGTGTGTTAGTTTCTTTTCCCACATTTGAGGAGTTTTCTACTATTACTTTTGCAAACAGTCTTTTTATGTCATTTATGTTGTCACCTTTTTGGTTAGCACCTATCAGTCTTGTATTGTTTCTCACTGCATCATCTTGCAGCTGTTGAACTGTTATATTTTGATTCTTTTTTTTTGTTTGTTTTTTGTACCAGGGATTCAACTCATGATCTTATGCTTTCCAGGCAGGTATTTTGCCACTGAACTATATTCCCAGCCCCTCCTTATTATTTTTAAGAGATCTTTCCTTTCATGATCACTAGCCACAATCCTGTCTTCAAGGTCTGAGAGCCTGTCTGAAATTTCACTTATGTGGTTTGGCCAGCTTTCAATGGAATTTTTGATTTATTGGCTATCTCCTTAAATATGTTTGATGTATTCTAATTATTTCCTAAACTGTTCATTCAAAATTTCCATCACTTTTCTATGCTCCTGTACTTTTATATCTATGTCTTCTTTTGATATACTCACCAGCTCTTTTTTTGTGTTTATCATTTCTGTTTTTTACCTGAGAGATTATTTCTGAATCTATTTCCTTTACAGCTTACTGGAGTTGTTTCTTTACCTCAGTTGCTATCATTTCAGAAATTTCACACATGTGGTTTCCAAATTCATCCATATTCATGTTTCCTGGACTTGATCTGAATGGGCTGGGTGTTGGAGATTGCATTTTGTTCTTTCACTTTGGCATTTTCTGTGTTCCTCTGAATCAGCCAGATGCCAAGTTCTAGTTGCTTCCTGTGATGGTGAACTATCCAGCAGCAGGGCTCACCATGGATTCCCAGATGACAGTGGGTCACCAGCCATGGACTCCTGATTCCCGTGGACCTCAGAAATGGTTGCAGGGTGTGGGCAGGTTGCTGGGAATACACTCACCGAGGGTTCTTGGTTGACTGTGGGTCATTGGGTGTAAACTCCCAATCCCTGCAAGCCTCACCAAAGGCTCCTAGATGACTGCAGTTCCCTGAGCATGGACTCCCATTCCCTGTGAGCTTCACTGAGTGTTCCTGGATGACTGTACAAAATATTTAAAATGACAACAACAAACAACTGCCCCAAAGTTGGCATATCCTGGATAGGAAGCTGACATACTGAGGAAAAATAGCTTATTGTGTCATAAAGGCAAGCCTAAGTGTGAAACAGAGAAACAGAATTGTGTTCATAAATCCTTTCCAAATCTCTGAATCACTCACACATGTAAGAGAGATGAAATAAGCTGCTTATGGTCAAAATAACTGAACTGAAATTTGAGCTGTTGTCCAAGAGGCAGAGGTTGAACCAAGTTAACTAACAACCACCCAAACAAGTTAACGTCTGTTGAATCAAACATAACAAACACCACACTCTTTGAGGGAATACAACAGAAACTTCCATCCTTAAAACATATTTACTTTGTTCAGGGACAGCCTGGATTACATGGTATATGAAAATAAAAATGTGATAGATATTCTTAAATGGACAATAACTCTCCCACCAGCAGAAGATAACATTTAATAAGACTTTTTATGTCTATGGTCATATTTTAAGTAATTTTATATGAACTATGTGAATTTTCATGGCGATCTCTATTATTTGGATAAGTTGTTTTATTAAAACAAAACAAAACAGATCAAGTACTTGAAGCAGGAGGAATTAACTATATGGAACTGAACCATTCAATTGAGAACCTGAAGGAACAAAAACAAAAAAGAAAGAAAAAAAAGATTTAAAAGAGCAAAATTAAGAAATGATGATGTCACTGCCACCCGAATACTTCCTGATGAGTTCATCTGCTGGTGCTCTGGCAGGTATTAGCAAGGGTGTGCCTATAGTATTAGTCCATGACTGCTCCCATCTCTACTGAGGGAGATTCTCCCTGCCTGCTGTTCCCAGTATCATTGCCATGTCAGGTCCATCTGAATCTGCTTCCACCATTGTGGTGAGATTGAAAAGAAGAATGGCTCTTCCTGCCTTCTGCCCTACAATCTTGCAGAAATGCCTAACAGTGGTAGAACCTGTAATGAAAAGATGCTCACAAGGCAGAACCTGTATAGAAATGAGGATAGTAACCCTACAGGCCTTTTAATCCAGGAAAGCAGTTAGTATGGCAGGGTGTTATAAATTTAAACAGACAATATGAAATACCATTTTACATTTCAGGATCCAGAAGTTTAAGGTGCTTACTCGAGGTCATATCTTTAGTGATCTCCATTTGAAGACAGAATCACCATTTGATTCTAGAGGCTATATTCTTGATCTGATAGACAATATCCTTGTTTTAATTTTTCACAATTATGAACAGCACAGAGATTACAATTGTTTGTAGGTCTACAATGATAATTATAATGCTAAGGGCCTAAGAATAATTACTGCTAACATTCCTTAGATTTTCTAAATTACTGCTTTGTAATCAAACTATCATTTAATTTCAAAGGCCATGTTTGTATTTGTTTTTAATAATTATACCAATGCCAGATTGTGATGCCAAGTGACAGAATTTATTTTTTAATGTATTAGTAAGCAAGTTTGACAGCATGCAACTTTGCAAATCCTAACGTGAGAATGACAAAATTTGTTCTTTATCTGCCATTGCAGGCCTCATTACTTTAATGTTTGCAATGTCAAATGTATTCTTTCTCAGCAATAGGTTGTACCCAAAGATGTCCTCACGAATTGAGAAGTTAATTTATTGACCTAGTTGATAAATTTAGGATTTAATTTGACACCATGAAAATGATTCAGTGAAAGGGAGTATCTTAAACATTATAGATAATGAGAAGACTGTACTGCCAATATTTTGTAATAAATGGTACATTTATTTGGGCACCAAGTGAATACCAAATGACCTCATGACAGTCTACAGGGACAAATAGTTCTTGACAGATTGAACAAAGAAAAGTAATGGCAGAATTGAGTCATCAGAAGGCATAGTGCTGTTCATAAAACAAAACAAAGCAAAATGAATAACATGTGACTTTGCACTTAGAGCAGTATCTAACTTTTGAAAAAAATTCAACATGCCTCATTTTTTGATGTATCTGAGATCAGCAATAGATTTGTGAGTAAAACTATTTTGGATCATGTAAATAAAGTAAATATATATATATATATAGTACAAATTTAGTATCCTAGAATAAATGTTATTAGTTATATTGACTCTACTATAGGAATTGCTACATTTTAAAACTTTAGTTATGGAATCAAATAAATATTTATTTCTCATTAACACAAATTTAAGATGAGTAATTTGCTTGGTAGGAAGTTACCCAAATATCTCTATACTGCCATTGCCAGGGTCTCCTCAACATCAGCATTTGTAAAGAATCTGCAAAATATTATATGAAATTGAAGCTCAAAATAATTCATTCCCATTTCTTGAAAATTAAACAGAATGTGAAGTCTTATTTCTCTAAAAATTCAGCAGACAGAGTTCTGCAATGTCAGTGTGATGTAAAGAGAGAAAACTGAAAAACAATGTCATATAAGAAGGAGTTTCAAAATCTGCTCATGAATTTTTCTCTATGGGTGAGATTTTGAGTTATCAGTTGTTGGAGAATTCATGTTATCTATAGGCAAAACACCAGTGGGAGCCCCAAGTTTCTGAAGAAAATTTTCAATAGCTGTCCAATTCATGGAGTCAGAATTTTTGGTCAGTTTTAGTAATGTAAGAGTAAATTGGTGAATACTTTAAAATTTCATCTACATAATGTCACAGAAGAAAATATAGATGTCAGGATTAAGAAATTTTTCACACGACTCAGAAAAAAACTTGAATTAACCATATCCTCAAGGCTTAAATTTAAGCCTGAAAGATTAGGTGATATGCCTATAATTTAACTACCTTCTATAAAATTCAACACTTGGGTGGGGATGATAAAATAATTCAGTTTTCATACTTAATTATCCAAAATATCCACTTTATAATAAAGCACTTATTAGACATTACACCAAACAAAGCAATATAATCTTCAGTCAGGAGAAAAAAATCATTTAATAGGAGCAGAATTATGGATGCCCAACATACTTGAATTAACAAGAATTATGATAGTATGTATGACAAGAAAATTTCAAGAAAACCCTTTATAGTTATGGAAAAGTTGTAAAACTTCAGGAAAGATATCAAAACTATAAAAATGAACCAGCAAATATTTTTAAACTAAAAAATAAATATATATTATTTGAAAAAGTCATTTGATGGAAAAGCAGTAGGTCAAAAAAATCGGATTCAAAATAATCTTTATTACAATGTCAAATGACTAACACATGTTAATAAGACCCTTAGAAGAATTAAAAGAGAAATATCTAAAATAGAAAAAAAATTTGAAGAAATAAACCTACATTTAATCAGGAGTAGAAACATACTCAAGATGTTCTAAAATCATTATGCAAAAAAATGTAGAAAACTGCATTGCTCTATCATAATTATATTGCTGAAAACCATAAATAAAGAAAAAATATTAATAGTAGGGAGACAGAAGAAATACATACCACATCTGGAGAATGTTACCTGAATTCTTTCAGGAAATAATGGAAGATACAAGTTAATGTAATGATATGAGTTAATGCAACATTTAATGTGCTGTTAAAAAACAAAATAACTATTAACTAGAACTACGGACCCAATGAATACTTATTTTAAAATTGAGGGGTTTTTCCCCAGCAAAAACACCAAGAGCTTTTATTCACTTCAAAAATTCTAATGAGGACTTCAGGGAAAATAGGGAGTGGTGAGCAGCAGAGAAAGAACCTCTCCAAGTTTGGTGTCCAGACCCTAGAATATAGCAACATGAGAAAAAGAAGGAGGAGAGAGGTGGGTCCCATGGACACAGGAAGGATCTGAACTGAGACTTGAAGCCTATGGAGAGAGACAATTCAGGAATCCAGCAAAAATAAGAAAACCAGGAGTGGTGGCCCTGCCAGATGGGGAGAAACAGCAAGGAAGCAATGCAGTCCTTGTACCCTGTGCACCAGTAGAGGCCCTAATGGCAACGGTATGTATATGTGTGCAAGATAGATAACTATACTACTAATCTCTGTTAATTCATCAAAACAAACAGTTTGTGCTGTCGTTGTTTGATTATTTGATCATTTTTTATGCCTATGTCTTGTAGCCTGAACAACTACTTCTGAGATAACAATATGAAATGTATTAACTAGTGTTGATTTATTACTTTTGTTTTTTGTTTTTTTTTGTTTGAAATCTGTATTATTTCTATCTTTTTTTTGTTTTGTTTTTTAAAATAAAAAAAAAGAAACAGCAAGAAAGCAATGCAATCCCCACACCCTGTGTGCCCACGGAGGTCCTGCCAGTCACAGAAAAAAAGCAAGGAAATCATGCAGCCCCCAACCCCTCTGCACTGGTGGAGGCCCTACCAGTGGGGAAGAAACAGAAAGAAAAGAGTGCAGTGCCTGCAACTCGTGCACTGGTGGAGGCCCTGATGTTTAGGAAGAAGCAGCAAAGAAGCCGTGTACCTACCCTGTGTTCCAGTAGAGGTCCTGTCAGCTGGGGAAAACCAGCAAGGAAGCTGCTTTTTCCTTCAACTTCTTGCCTCCCTCCTCCCCAGCCCTGTAAGCAACTGGATGTGACCCAGGTTGAGATGATAATAACTGAATAAGGAAGCAACCTGACATTTAAATTGTTTGATTGACTTTGCAAGCCTGGGGCAGGTAGCCTGAGCAACTAATTAGAGGATAAGATTATGCAGTATAGTAATGATTGTGGATTTCTTACTGTTCTATAACTGTTTTGTTTCATTTTACAGTTGTGTTTTACTCTCTTTAAAGTAAAAAATTATTAAAGAAAATTAGAGAGAAAATTATAACACATGAAGTATTTGATGTATGGAGAGCAATGATGAACACTAAAAATGGAAAGTATGTGGGTAAATTCATATAAATACATATTTCTCTTTCTCTTAAATTATTTAGAATCAATTGATTGGTTGAAGCAGAGCTTCTAACAATGTGTATCTGACTTAAATTACATGTGGACGTAAGCTACATAAAGGAGATGGAAAGGGAGTGTAAATGAGTATATTTTAATTAAGTTCTAAAAATATATACAAGATTGTTTAATTTGCAATATGTTGTGAGAAGCTAAGGATAGATATTTGAATTGTTGGACTAACTGGTAAAAATACAGATATATATATATATTAAGTGTTAGAGGCTGGCATGAAACACTAATAGTAACTGAGTAATCCCAAAGGAAAATGAAAACAAAGTAACATAGAAACAAATAACAGAATATATAAATATGAAATAAATAGGAAGATGATGTAATAGTCTTCCATTATCCACAGATGATATGCCCCCAAACCCTCAGTGAATTCCAGAATCCAAGGAAAATACCAAATCTTCTATATACTTTATCTATTCTTAAATTTACAGACTGTCTGAGTCATTTTCCTCGGTGAAACAGCACCTTAGATCCACAACTTAGAGGAGGAAAGGTTTATTTTGGCACATGGTTATAGTCCCTGGCTGGCCAGGTCCAAGGCATAAACATCATGGAGGATGGGACTGGACAGAAGAAAGTTACTCACTTAATGGTAGCCAGAAAGCAAAGTGAGAAGGGTTAGAGTCCTGGGAAGAAGATAAGCCCTCCTAAATCTTGTCCCTAGTAACCTGCTTCCTACTAGACACTTTGTCCCAATAGCACACTCACTGCTACTTAATAGAGAGTGAATCCTCTGATGAGTATAGCATGCCAATGATCCAAAAACCCATCAGGGAACACCCTAGATCTAAACCTTAACACATACTTATGATAAATTTAAGTTATAAATTAGGCACAGAAGATATTAGCAATAGTAATAATTTTAAAAGTATAGAAATATGCCACCTTAATTATTTTTCTTGTTACTGAGTCAAAATACCTAACACCCAAAAGATAAAGGAGGAAAGGTTTGTTTAGCTTCAATTTGTAGAGGGTTCAGTCTATAATTGGCTGGCTCCAAGGCAGAGTGGCACATGGTGAAGGGCAATAGTTCATGGCGCCAAAAAATAGCAAAAGCTACAGGCAAGAGACAAGACTCTTTCTGTTCCTTATGTTGTATGCAAGCTACCTGACCTAGGGTGAGTGCAGCACTCACACCCTTAATTCCAGCATTGCATCACCAACCAATCAAACACTCTAGATTCAGGCACCTCTGTAAAAGCCCTATGACCCTGTGAGGCTTTGAGAGGACATCTAGACACAAACCATATCATTTCTCTGTTTGGGGGCCATTGTTAAATAAAATAAGGGCTATTAGGTCAGAAGTACTAGGACAATGGAATAATAGAACTGATAACTGAGACAGCTAGTAGGTTACCAGTGGGAAGGAAGCATATACAGAGTGGATACTCTGGATAAAGGCAAGATTCACACCACTGGCAGGATAGAGATGGTGTGATGTTAGTACACAATTTAAAATGTATGGATTTTTTATTTCGGGAAATTTTCACTGTATTTTTAAATCATGTTTCACCACATGTAAATGAAAACATGAAAAGCAAAGCAGCAGACAAAAAGGAGTTATAATAATTTAAAAACAAATCACATTAATAATTACATTAAATGTAAAAGAAGTAAATATTTTGATTAAAAGAGAAATTTTTAGAGCAGATTAAAAATTATCCTAAGGACATGCTGTTTTTTTAAATTTTTTAATTTTTTGTTATTTTAAAGAGAATATAAAAAAACAAAACAAGGACATGCTGTTTTGAAAAAACACAATTTATTAAGATATAAAGCAATGCAAAGTAAAAAAAAATAAAAATAAAAGTGTGCAAATTCTAACTTAAGGAAAAATAATACTGCTATGTTAATAGCAAACAATACAGATTTTATGACCAAAAGTATTGACAAATGTTTAAAGGTGAAATTTCAAGTGATAACAGAGTTAATTCTTGAAGAAGACACAGACTTAATGTGTATCACTTTGATAATGGAACTTCAAAATATGTTGATATTTTTAAAGGAAGAAAAGATCAGAAATGTAGTTTGAGGTCGTAACACTCATTTCTAAGTTTTTTAGTGTGACAGCTACATAACAAACACCCTACAAAATATTTGAACATTATGAATCTGTGATACAACTGACAATAATAGATCATACATTCTTTTAAAACACATGCATTGTACTAAGAGCAAATATTGAATTACAAATGTTTACTTCACTTTAGAACCTTTCATGTCCAGGAATTCTCTGTATAGAGCTTTCCAGATCCATACTTTCATGACCCCATCTCACATGTTTTCCCAGTGGATACAGTTACATTTTAGTAGATCTTGATATTCTTTTTTCTGTGCTTGGTAATCCCTGCCAGATAAAAGTCTGCTTTCTCAGTTCTGGCTGAACTGAGACTGAAGTGTAGTAGTTAGCATGTTGGAAAATACAGACTCACTGATTAGGTGAAAATTCAAGAGGAAAAGTAACTACTATATAGTAAGAATATAGTATTGCCATAGACTCTGTGCTGAATACTGTACGTACTTTACTTATTCTAGTTTGCTATACCTTTAAAAATGTCATAATGCTAGTAATAGTGGTGAGGAAACTTTCCACAGAATTAACGCCTGTAGGCAGTAGATGAAATAAAAATCCCATTTTCCATGACTCTGACATTAACTTCTCTGATACCAAGCCATCTACAGTGATGGAGGAAAAAAATACTACGCTATGGAAACCAGAGGAATGAAAACATATATGTGACATATGGGACTGATGAGATATGCACAGATATCATAAAATGACTCACAAATGAGAAGAAAAGGAACTGGAAAGGATAGAGGAGGAAGAGTAGGGACAAGTATCTTGAAGGAATAGAACTCTGGCCTGAGTTGTAACCCTTCTCTTCCCTGACTGTCTGGCTTTGCAGAAATGAGAACTTGTCCCTCTTTGAGACTCATTTTGCCCATGAATAAAATAAGGGACTGTTATGGCTTATATCTAGATTTCCTCCTAAGCCCTCATGCACACATGGCTAGCACTTTTGAAAGGAGATAGGCTTATGTAGACTTACAGCTGACTTGCCGTGAGGAGGTGGGTCTGGTTAGAAGAGACAGGTCGCTGTAGTTGTGACTTGGCAGGTTGTATCTCCCTTCCTTGCTCCTCCTTTTGTTTTCTCCACTTTCCCACTGCTATGCTGTTTCTTCTTTGGAGCAGATCAACCCTGTACTGAAACCCTGAGCCAACATAAATCTCTGCTTCTTTAACTTGTTGGTGCCAGGTGTTTTGTCCTCATGCCAAGGAAAGTGAGGCAAAGACAACGAAGTCCAGGTCAAAAATACCATCCTCCTCAGACCATGCTACCAATTTTTCCATACCAGGCAGAATGACCACAAATAAACAGCAAGACCCTGTAGATTCTCTATCAGCAGGAAAGGAAAAGGTGGAGAAACCACCTCGGGCCAAACTCGTTAACAGTTGTTTCATTAATCACAGTTTGTGTTTCAAATCCAAAGACAATCTGTCCAATTAACACTAAAGCTCTGGCAGCCACGAAGAGACCTTTAGGAAAAGGCAATTTGACACAATTGCTAATAATGCTCACATTTAGGAAAGTGGCTCCCAAACATAACATTCTACTAGTGACAGCTGGAGACTTGTCCAGAGGAAGAACATGGCCTCCCAGCACCTCCACTATTTGACCCTTTCTCGTCACACAGCCCTGGGAGCCTGTTCCATGCCAGCCGTCTTAGCAGACCCGTCTTCCAGAGTACGCCGTCGTTCTTCACACCTTTGTGCCCTTGTCTAGTTGAGCCTGCTGCTATCAAACCTCCCCAGTTGTTTTGTGGCCAGGCTAAACGCCTTCGTGTCACTTTCACAGCATTGCTTATTTCAACAAACAATACAGGAGGTGCGCTCAGCCTTGTGTTTGTGTCTTCCTCCTACTAATTGTCAGTTTGGGCATATTTTATGTTCTTAATTTTTAGTAATATATTTACATAGCCAAAAATATTCAAGTAGTACAGGGGATTATATAGTGAAATCTACATCTTTCCTAACTTCTAGGATCCTCCCTGGAAAAAAAAAATGTCGCTTTGCATTTTCAACTGAAAAACACCCACACAAATGCATAAATTAATGAATGAGTAGATCGGTAACCAGTGAAGCTCTCCTCACAATAAACGCTATGTACACAATTTTACACCTGGCTGAACAAGGTATCTTAGAAACTGCTCCCTAGCAGTATGCATAGAGTTTATCACAGTCTTTGTAGCCTTGAACAAATAAGTTGACCTCTTTGAACCTCAAAGTCATCAGGTGTAAAGTGGTGTGCTAAGATGACTCAAGTCTCACACCTGGGTGCCTATTTTGGAGTCCTACGTACTCTGAGGGTAGGTCGCATTTGGACCATTTTATTGCGATCATCCTTTGGTAAATTTTCTATGCGAACAACCAGTTATTGATGTTTGTAGGGGAATGGCTGTGTATACCAGGAGCACTTTGGTGGTAATTTGAGGTGGCAACGCTGACAGGTGAAACTACAAAAATGTGAGATTACTTTTGCTTTTCTCAGAAATTCCACAGTGGGCACAGTCTACACTTCGCTACAGAGTATTTCACTTTATGCTGCTTCCTGAATCCAGGTGGGTGCACATGCCCATGTCCCATATCAGCCCTGGTCCACTGACAGCCTGAAGACACTGCCCAGAGAATGAGTCCTAGAAAAAGTCATAAAATCAGTCAAGTTCCTTTTCCCTGGATCACTGAAAGCACCAGACTCAGGAGCATTGGTTGAAGTTCGCAGTTGTGCCAATTACTTGTAGCAATCTTGGGACCGCTCTTGGGTTTTTGTCAATCATCACCATAAAAGGAGTCAGTGATTGTACCTGGGCAGAAACGTGTGAAACCTAAATCAGATGATGTGTATGACAACACTTTAGAGACAAGTGGCTTTCTCGGTGAGAACTTTATTGAGGGTATCTTGCATTTGATTTTGATATCATCAACCCTCTACATTGTCGCTCTTACCAGGTTGC
>RJWT010031097.1:0-14470 GCA_004365215.1 Cuniculus paca | reverse complement strand
GGTGAAGGAGGAAAGACAGCCCTGAGCTCAAGGTTTCTGGCCACCAGAGGTTTAACCCAGAGTGTGGCTTTTACGCATGCGCTAAACAAGAAGTCTCTGCCCAAGCCGCTGACTCCTTCCTGTCAGCCCCTCCCCGCACTCAAGCCTCACAAACAGAGACGAACCTACAAAAGTCACCCCACACAAAGAGGCAGAGGGTCCTCCTTGGACTGGCTCTTACGCACAGCTCAGCTCATGGTTGTCTTCCTGTCCTTTCTTGAGTTCCAGACTGCGCACCCCATACTCCGGAATGTCCGAAGGGAAGAGGTGCTGTGGGTTGGGTCCTGTGCGGCTCCCAAAGGCCCATGTATGGAAGGCTGGGTCCCCAGATTGGAGCTGTTGGGAGGCAGGGGACCTTCAAGAGGTGAACCCTGGCACAGGAAGTGAGCGCCCTGAAAAAGGAAGTGGGCCTCTCACCCCTTTCTGTCTCTCTATTTGCCTCTCAGTCACCAAGAGGAGTGTGCCTTTGTTTCGTCACATATTTCCAAGGCATTCTCTGTTACAACAGGCCCCACGGCAAGGAGCCACACCACTGTAGACTGAAACCTCTGAGACTGTGAGCTAAAATAAACTCTTCTTCCTTCACCTGAAGTATTTTGTCAGAATCATGAAAAGCTAACTAATACAATACCCCCCACACCCCTTCTTGACTCCTAAACCCAAGGTATCTCCAAAGATATATGTGTCTTTTCGGGGGGCTTGTGGCTAGAAGATGGAGACTGGTTGGTTGCCTTGGGAATCAACCACATGATGAGAGGGTTTAGATTTTCTGTTTCACCTTTGACCTCTGGAGAAGGGTTAAAGGCTGTGTTGATCACCAATGGGCAATGATGTAATCAATCATGCCTATGTGTGAGGCCTCTGAAGTCGCCTGCAGGGACAACAGGGCTCTTCTGGCTCCTGAATACAAGGAGGTCAGCGGAGGGTGGGTGGCCTGGAGAGGACATGGAAGCACTCTGTCCCTTCCCACAGACCTTCTGCAAGAATGGAGTTAAACATGTGCAAACATTGTATTGTTTCATTATTGTGACAAGCTGAAAGAAAAAACGTATGTGTATGTGTATGTATATAAAAAACAGTTATGATAGTTATGCTACTGATTTCTCTGAGCTCGCTGAAGAGACAGATTTGTGCTGGTACTGTTCGGACAACTGAATGCAGATGTCTTGTGCTCTGGGTGAATGATTTAGGGATGACAATGCGCAAGGCATGTACCATTGTTGCCCTCGATTGGTGTGCTTTGAAATTTTGTTGTAGTTTCTTCTCCTCCTCCTCCTCCTCTTCTTCTTTCTTTCTTTTTATCCTTGAATAAAATTGGTTTGAAAAAAGGATTGAGTTAAATTGTGGGGCACCTGTTTGGGGTTTGCACAGTACCAGAGTTGAATTGCTCGGTGTGGGAACAGTTTACACATGGGAAGAGCAGAAGTGCTGCGTGAGTGTATAGAAGGGGTCCAGCTTGTCTTCCCTGTGCAGATGGAGCTCTGCCCTGCAGTCTTAAAGGGACCCCAACTCTGTCCCCTGCATTGCTGCCAGAGCCGGGGTGCCTACCTTCTCCTCCCACTCTTGCTACCTGAAGAAAGGACAATTCCAACATGAACCTGGAGGCCTGGCTCCCCACCCCTCCTCCTGGGCTCTCCTGGCACCTTTCCCCGTATGCCCGAGTCTTAGTAACATCTCTCGGTAGTCATCACCCCATGCCCTTGTACCTCATTCCAGGATTGCAGGAGCGACCTCCCTTCCTCCATCTCTCACATCCTCTCCTTCTCTCCACAATGGCTGGCTGGCCTGTTGGTCGTTCCTCCTTTCCTTACTTTTAGGGGACCATCTTGATTCACCTTTCCCAAATCTGGATGACTCAGGATCAGTCCTGTCTGGTCGCCGCCAGCCATTCCATTCTTGTCCCCCTTGCTGAGGGAGTAGGAGCCCTGTCCCATCAATGAGATGTGAGCGAAGGGCTGCCGAGGGTCCGCGGGAAGATTTCCTCTCATAAAACAGACCCACAGGACCCGATAGTCTAGCACATTTCTCCAGATTTTCGCATGTCAGAATGTCACATCTTTACCACCCAAGGGTGGGGCTGTACCCCGAGGTGCCCCAAGACCAGGGAGATGCCCTGAGCTGGCATATGATACTTCCCCATCCCCGTGGTTCCCACTATGAGGCCACATGTCCCAGCCCTGCATCCAGCTGGAGTGTATGTGTTTGTTACTTGCAGCCAAATACTGCCTGCACCACTCCAACCCACTCTAGGAAGCCTCTATGGTCCTCCCAGGACACAGTCCCTGCTGCCTTTGTGCTCTGGCCCCCACATTCATACCTTAGCCCTCCATGATGGGTACCTGATGAGTGGAAGTCACCCCTCCTCCACGGCCATGCCTGCCTGCCCCTGTGTCCTAAGTCCAGGTCAGATGCCCAGCCAGTCATGCTCCATAGGATTTGTTGAAACGCCGCATCATCATCATCATCATCATCATCATCACCATCATCATTTGTAAGATGTCCATGGATGAACCTGCTTGCTTGGTGGTGCAGTAACTTTAAAGTCCACATGGTATTAGATTTCTGAACTAGGAAAGCATTTCTGGCTCCCTGGAGATTAATTAACAGCTTCTATTACAGAACTGCAGTCTCTACAGCACAGTTCCAAAAATCTAAATATTTCTGAAAACCAAGACTTCTGCAAGATAGTAAAAACTCATTTGGTGGCAAAACCTGACCTGGTAAGAGTCAAAGATGAAGATTAAATATAAATATTTACGTATTTCACTGCAGAAATGTGAATTTGCTTAGTAAAGTGTCGCTGCCTGAATTCTGTTGAAAGTCTATGCACATAGTCACTGGTTTAAACTCCGAATGTCCTGAAATCAGAAAATCATCTACCCCCCCAGGATTTCTGATGAGAAATCAGGGAATTGTGTTAGACAGCAAGAGCCTTTAAAATGCTCTTTATTTTCTTTTTTTACCTTGGCTTCCAAGAAGGGCTGATTTAAATAACTAAGCTAATTCACAGTAGCTAGCTTTTGTCAAAGGTTTCTTAGTACAGTGATCCTATCTTTTCATAACTTGCCCTTATAAAATGAGCTATGCAATATAGCTTGTATTTGAACATGCTTCAATTTATTTTTTTAAAAATGAAATGAGTATAATAAGCTTATCGCAAATGAGTGAAACCAGAAAGATTCCAGGGGCCATCGGGACAGATGTTTCCAAGTGTCTGTCTGCCATCCTGCCTCATGGGACAGGGGAGGCATGGGGGAGAACAGGCGCAATTATGGATGAAGCCTCTCTGTTGAGCTCCCCGTATGCCCAGGGGCACTCCCCTGACATCCCCTGTGATCACAGCCCCAGGGGCTTCTGTCAGCTTAGCTGCTGTTCGCACACATCCAGCCACCACCTGGATACCACCGGAAGCTCACTTCAGGTCAGCACAGCAGATAACTTGTTTTCAGGTTTACTTGGTCGACATGCATCTCCCTAATTCTTCCATTAGCTCCACTCCACTAGGGAGATTCAAAGATAACGTTTGTACAAAGTCATACATTGTGAATTGATTTTCATAAAAAATACTTTGGGTGGATATATAGATAACCGAGTATACATGTAGTTACAACAACAAAGAGTGATAATCGTTGGATTATGAGTGATTCTTTTTGTGGGAGGGGCTTGCCCTTGTATGATAAATTTTCAATGATGAATAAATACGATTTTTGAAATCAGAACAAAGAGTTTTTCAATCACCTTTGCGAGAGCTAATATAAAGCAACAGTACCACTGGGTCTTGTACATTTATGTGAATATGTCATTTATCTGAAAATGCAATCAAACTGTGTAAGATTGCTCCACTTAAACATCTGAGGCCAATTCTTTCTCAGGTACCATTTTAAAAATCTGTTTAGAGTTTTACCTATGTGACATCAAAACAGACAGATAATTCAATAATTCCAATTCAAATGAGCAAAGTTTCACTCCTAGTCCTAACAGATCATCTGGTACCAGACTGGCCCTCCTGTTGCAGACAAGTTAAAAACAGAACAAAACTGACTCAGAAATCCTTTGCAGTATTGGACAGTAGACATGTAGGAGTGTAGTCTCTCAATAGCACCAGCTCTCCTGTCTTTCCGGCTTCTCAACAGCAGGATGTCCAGGGTCTCCTACAGAAAGGGATCAGCCTGAGAAGAGTGGTCCCACTGAGCTTAAGAGACAGACTGGGGTTCAGGGGTGGGTAGCTGGAAAGCTGGAATTTGTGAGACAAAGAACCAAATAGGAAGGGTCCAGGGAGAAAAAGGGCCTCTGTAGCGGGGTCCTCTTGAATCTTTGGGTGTGTTATGGTTTAAATATAAGATGTCTCTGAAAGTCTCAGGTGTTTGGAGCCGGATTCATCCATTGATGAGTTCATAGCTGAACAAGCTGTTTAGCTATGAACAGGAGGCAGGGCATGGTGGGAAAACGTTGTCACTGAGGGCAACACCTGGAAGAGTGGACCTCCCTCCCCACCTCCTCTCTTTACTCTCTGCCACCTGGCTGCCATGGGTTGAGCATCTTTCTCCCATCATGCCCCTCTCCCATCCTGTTTGTGCCTCGGAGCCCCTGGATTGTGGACTAAACCATGAGCTGAAACGAACTTCAGTCATTGCAATGACAGATCTCACACCAGGTTGAGAGGCACTGAAATTCTAACCAGACAGAGGGGAAAATTCATCGAGCATCTAATTGTTTCAATAGACAGAGAGGAAAGAAATGACCTTACGATAAGATTTGCCAAAATTATTTTAAAAAGTCCCAAAAGGTTCAAGTAACACACAAAAGAATTAAATGCTTGTCAAAACAAACTACAATACTCCCCAAAAGAAGACAACAAAATCCAGGTATTTAATGATAAAATATTTTTAAGTTCAGTATTTAATAAGACTTAGTGGATACACAAAAGAGATGAGAAAATGTAACCCATAACTAAAAATAAATCAATCAAAGATAAGAGAACAAGAAAACAAACAAAAACGAGAGACGATAGAATTAGTAGCCACTGCCTTTAAAACAACTACTGTAGCCAGGTGTGGTGGGACACGCCTGTAATTCCAACACTCGGGAGGCAGAGGCAGGAGGATCGCTGTGAATTTGAGGCCAGCCTGGGTTGCAAGGTAAGTTTAAGGCCATCCTGAACCACATAGCAAGACCCTATCTCAAAAAACAAATGTAGAAAACAAAACCTACTATAAATAAATTAAATAATTCAAAAATTACAAATAAGGGGAGACTTTGATGCCATAAAAGGAAGAAAAAAATATGGAATTGAAAAAAATGCAATACTGATATGAAAATTCAGTGGATGGAGACGTCTAGTCTGAGCAAGATGGCATAGGCACAGTCATGTTATCTCTCCTCTGAATGAAACTATGATGTGTGGACAGCTGTCTGAGGACTCTGGAAAGGAAATGGCAGGCACACAGGGAGTGGGGAGAGGATTATAGCACCACTGCTGTGGTTTGGATGTGGCGTGGCCCCCACAGGCCCATGTGCTGGAGTTCAGTCCTCCGTGTGGCAATGTTAGGAGTGTGTTATGTGGAGGTTGGGCCTACAGGCAGGTCATTAGGAAGGGTAGGGGGCACCGCACCCTGAAGGATTGATAGAGTTCATGTGGAACTCCGGTTAGTTCTTGAAAGAGAAGGTTGCCATCGAAGAGTGAGGACAACCCTCCCCACTCTCTGGCTTCCTGTCTTTCTGTGTGACCTCATCTGACATGTCCTCTACCAGCTGGCATGATGGGGTTCAGCCTCACCAAGGCTGAACTGAGGAAGCTGCCTGGTTTGGGGATTTCAGCCTCCAAAACTGTGAGCTAAATAAACCTTCTTTGTGTGTGTGCCATTCCCATTGTGGGTGTTTTGTTACAGCAACAGAAAGTGGACTAAGGTAGTCATCAAATTGGCAGTGGAGTTCCTATTTAGTTTTCCTCCAGTGTGGTCCAACCTGGATTTGGATGCTGCAGAACCCAGAAAGACACAATGGGTGTAAATAAACAGAGGTCCAAGAGAAGCTGCCTATTTCTGAATTGGAGATCGAGAAAGAGGGAGGTTCTTTATGAAAGCAAGGAGAGGACCCTGGCTACTCTTCTGTTCTCTTGCCCAGCCCCAAGCAATCCCGAAGTGGCAGGGGTGGCAGCAGTGACAATAAGGACGGTGGCCTTTGGGAAGGCCACAACTCTAGTGAGCAAGAACCTTTTGCTCTGACTAGGACAGCCATGGCACCAAGCATGTGGGACAAAGTCACTTCACATGTCTTTCTGTGTCCCACCACAGCCTGGTCCTGGACACAGTCGTAGTCATGGAAAGAGTGAGGTTGAGTGGGAAACTAAAGCTCTGGTTGTATGGCCACAGGAAAAAGCAGGCAGCTCCAGAGAGCTGCACAGAGTAGAGAAAGAGGAGTTCAATTCTGTAGAGTAGTTCACACAGTGATGAAATTCCTGGGCTCACCTCTGAGATACATATGCATAGATCTGTCTCTAAAGAGGCATGCCATGGGCTTTGAGAACTGAACTTACAGGCAGACTACCACTCAGGTCCTGGGTATGCCCAAGGTGGACACACTGGCCCAGCGGATCAAAATAGCATTGTAAATAAAATCTTTGAAAACTGAACTGACATTGGATCCACAGCCTCATAGAAGGTGGGTCCATACTTGTAGCCTGAACCTCACCAGATCAATTTTATGTTAAAACAAAAATATTAATATTCTTATCAGGATTTATTTATTTTTTGAGACAGGGTCTCGCTATGTAGTTCAGGCTGGTCTTGAACCTGCAGTGGAAACCAGGTGGGCCTGGAACTCACAGTGATCCTCCTAACTCAGCCTCCCAAGTGCTAGGATTACAGGTGTGCACCACCACACCTGGTTTATTCTTCTCTGGGTTTTTTGTTTGTTTGTTTTTGTTTTTTTGTTTTTTTGAGACAGGGTCTCATGCAGTTCAGCCTGGCCTTGAGCTCACTTTGTAGCCCAGGCTAATCTTGAACTCACAATGATCTTCCTGCCTTAGCCTCCCAAGTGCTGGGATTACAGGCATGTAACACCATGCCTGGCTCTTCTCAGGATTTAAAGATGACACAGAGTCTGATAATACTCAAAATGTCTAGGATAAAACTTCAAATACTTTGTATTTGACAAACTAGAGAAATCTCTGCCTACACCAACCCTAAAGGAGACAGCCATTGTAATTATCAAAGGCTTAAAGCAGCTATTATAACTAAGTGAAAATTGTATCACTGAAGGCTGTAGTCAGTCAAATGAAAACAATCACTGGATGTGGTCAATAGCAAAATGGAGAATAGGAGAGTCATCAGTAGCCTTGAAGAAGGTGTAATAAAAGTTATCCAATCTAAACAACACAGAAAGAAATACTAATTACAGACTATCAGGACCTCTTGGGATAATACCAATAGATTTAACATTTGTATCCTTTGAGTTGCAGAGGGAAGAAACAAAGATTATGGTGCCAAAATAGTGTTTGTTTATTTATTTATTTATTTATTTATTTGTCTTTTTGAGACAGGGTCTCACTATGCAGTTCAGGATGGCCTTAGGCTCACTTTGTAGTCCAGGCTAGTCTTGAACTTGCAACGATCCTCCTGCCTCAGCCTCCCGAGTGCTGGGATTACAGGAGTGTGCCATCATGCTCAGCTCAAAATAATGTCTTAAAATATTAACTGAAGCTGGGCATGGTCGTACACACCTGTAATCTCAGCACTCGGGAGGCTGAGGCAGAGAATTGCTGTGAGTTTGAGGTCAGCTTGGGTGACAAAGTGAGTTTAAGGCCAGCCTGAACTCTATAGTGAAACCCTGTTTCAAAAACACCCCCTCCCCAAAAAATTGACTGCACGTTTCCCAAATTTAGTGAAAGACATAAACTTACAGATTGAAGAAACTCAGGGCATTTCGAAACAGCATCAATTCAAATAAATCCATAACCAGACACAGCATAATAAAATTTCTAAATATAGAGAAAAACAACATATTTTGAAAGTAGCCAGAGAAAGATGACACATTAAATAAGGCACAAATATTTGCCTCTTTCCAAAGATAGAGGATTTCTCATCAGAAACTATGGGGATAGAAAGGGGTGGCATGATTTTGTTTTTGAGGCAGGGTCTCACCATGTAGTGCAGACTGGCTTTGAACTCACAGGTATCCTGCCTCAGCCTTCCAAGTGCTGGAATTATAGGTATGCATCACCATGACTAGCATAAGGTGACACATCTTTAAAATACAGAGAAAACTTCTGTTTACCAAGAAGTCTATATTTAGTGAAAATATTTACCAAGAATGAAGGTGACATGAAGATGTTAGTATAAGTAATAAAGCTCATTACTAGATGTGCCCATAACTAAAACAGTCTAAATGTAGTCTTCTATATGGGAGGGAACTGATGTCAGAAGCAAACTTAGAACACCAGAAATTAAGGAAGAATAGTAGATACTGTGAAAAGTTAAAGAGTGCATATTATAAATACATATGTATATCTATATATACACACACACAATAGTTAGGATGGTTATACTGCTAATTGCTATTAGTTCATTGAAAAGAAATGTTTGTGCCTGTATTGTTTGATCAAGTTTCCATGCTTATATCTTGTAATATGAGCAACTACTTTGAAGATAACAGTGTATCTTCAAAGATAACAATGTATCTCAATGTACTAACCATTGTTACTCTCCTACAGTCTTATTTTGAAATTTTGTATCATTGTTTTTTTCTTAAAACAAAAGAATACATATTCTGAGAATCAGCCGTGCTGGGACTGGGAGGAGCCAATCAAGGATTCAACTAGCCAACCTTTCTGCTAAGCTGCGCAGACCGTGTAGGACCCAGGAAGAGAAAAGGTCAGTGCCTCCTGTAAGCCTACCAGCATGCAGGCTGAAAATCCCCAAACCCTCTCACCCCATAAGCCACCAGCTGGTTTGGAGGTCAGCCTGAGCTAATAGCAATTGCGGTACAAAAAGCACCTGAAGGATTGTATTGTTAGGTTGAATTTACAGGCATGGGGTTGACAGTCTGAGCATGTATAGGAAGGATAATGGTATGCAATATGGTAAATATGGGGTTTTTTTTCTGTCTTGTTTTTAAAGTCTAATAAAGTTCTCACTGTTTTATTTTATTCTTATTAATTTTTTTTGTTTTGCTTTACTCAATATTCTGTTTTGATTGGTTTTATTCTGTTTTGTTTTGGTCTGATTTTGCTGTAACTGATGGAATGGAAAACTACTGTGACAATAACAAGATATACTATAGTAGCCATTGTTGTTTTCCCATTACCCTGCTTTGATATTCTGTACCAATTTCACTGCTGTGTTTTGATTGGATTTGTTCTGTTTTGTTTTGTTGGGTTTTACTATCTTTAAAATAAAAAAATAAAAAAAAGAATACATATTGTTATCCATAGATAAAAAAAATGCAAAAATACATAGAAAAAAGTGCAAAAATACATAGAAAAAAAACATCAAGAGTTACACAAATTTGAAATTCTAAACATATTCAAATAATCCAAATGAAGTGAGGATTGAGAAACACCAGAATGAAAAACAAAAAAGAACAAATAGAATTTTAAAAGCTACATTGAGTATAAATGATTTAAGACACAAATTATAAAGAGATTATAAAAATGGAATAAAATCCCAGTGAGTCAGTTATTTTCAAGAAACACACTTTATATACTATTTTAGAAATAACAATACAAGGATAAAAATGATACACAATGCAAACAAGGCAGGGTAAGTATATAAATACCAGATTAAAAAATCAGATAAAGTAGAGTTCAAATTAGTGATAAGCTCACCAAGAAGACATAACAGTCCTAAATGTATATATACCTAACAACAGAGCTTTAAAACAAATGAAGCAAAATGTGTAAAACTGAAATAAGAAATGAATAAAATCACAGCTATAAGTTCAGATAGCAACATTTCTTTCTTTCTTTCTTTCTTTCTTTTTTTTTTTTTTGTGGCACTGGGGATTGAACTCATGACCTTGCACTTGCCAGGCAGGTGCTTAGGCCACTGAGCTAGATCCCTGGCCCAGATAGCAACATTTCTATCTAGCAACTGACAGAAAATCAGCAACATTTCAAAAGGACTGAGCAATAATACCTATCAAAGGGGATCCACTGGACATTTATAGAATATTCCATCTAACAATAGCAGAAAACAAATTCTTTCAAGTGTACCTGGAACAGTCAACAATAGCAGAACACAATTTTTTTTTTATTGTTTGTGGCACTGGGGATTGAACTCATGACCTCGAGCTTGCCAGGCAGGTGCTTAAGCCACTGAGCTAGATCCCCAGCCCTTGTCTTTTTGAGACAGGGTCTCACTGTGCCGTTCAGGCTGGCCTTGAGCTCACTTTGTAGCCCAGGCTAGTCTTGAACTCTCAGTGATCCTCCTGCCTCAGCCTCCTGAGTGCTGGGATTACAAGTGTGCGCCACTATACCTGGCACAATCCATGTTTTGTTTTGTTTTTGGTAGCACTGGGGATTGAACCCAGGGCCTTGGCTATGTTAGGCAAGCCCTCTGCCACTGAGCTACACCCCCAGCTCAAGAACACAAATTCTTTCAAGTATTTGTAGAATATTCAGCACGATAGACCATCTCTTATGTCATAAAATAACTTCAGCAAATTTAAAAGAATTTAAAAAAATTCACATACTACTAAATGAATTCTTTGACAATAAATGATTTAAATTAAAAATCAATAACAGAAGATAACTGGAAAATCAGCAAATACTTATAAATAAATAAACACATCTAAATAATCCATGGAACACACACACACACACACACACAAAGCTAGTCGGGCGTGGTGGCGCAAGCCTGTAATCTCAGGAGGCTGAGACAGGCAGATCGTTGTGAGTTCGAGACCAGCCTGGGCTACAAAGTGAGCTCAAGGCCAGCCTGAATGGCATAGTGAGACCCTGTCTCAAAAAGACAAGGGCTGGAGATTTAGCTCAGTAGTGTAAGCACCTGCCTGGCAAGTGCAAGGTCGTGAGTTCAATCCCTGAGGCCGCAAAAAAAAAAAAAATAAATAAAAATCCATGTAATAAGAAGAGTCTTAATGGAAATGTTAGGTAAAATATTTTTAACTAAATGAAATTGAAAATGCAATTGTCCAAATGTGAAGGATAAAACTGAAGTGTTAGAGGACTTTTTAGAGCTTACTGTTTTTATTAGGAAAGAAGAAAGGATTCATGCGCACGCACACACACACACACACACACACACACATGCACGTGCAACTGTCTCCCTTGACAAACAAAGGAAAGTAAAATGCATTCAAAGAAAGCAAAATGAAATACATAATGAGAATAAAGGGTGAAGTCAATAAAACTGAAAATGGAAAAACAAAACAAAAAAAAGATGACACTGAAAAATGGTTCTTTGCAATATTTTAACTAAATCACAGAGAAAGACCTTTGAAAAACTTAACAAGTGGACAGTGTCAAGAGGTGTGACTACTCTCTAGTAGGAGTTTTGGAAGAGGCCATGAAGAGGTAAAATGTACAATGTGGTGTCTGAACGCATTACAAATTTGATGAAAATATAAGCATATACATCTAAAGAGTGAACTCTAAGATCAATCAATACAAAGGGATTTATGCAAGGTCATTATTTTCAAAACGTTGAAGACCCACAGTGAAGAAAAAGTCTCAAGATAGAGTCAGCAATAAAGGACACATGTGTCTCTCATCAAAGAACATACAAAGGTGGCATATAATTACACAGAAAGATGTTCTATCATTGGGGAAATACAAAGTGCAATAATGATAAACCAATGTGTACCTATCACAGTGGCCCAAATCTGCAATGCTGACCCCATCAAACGCTGCTGAGGATGTACAGTGACAAGAACTCTCACTTGTTGGTGTGAATGCAAAATGGTACAGCCACTCTGGAAGAATGTTCAGTGGATTTTTACAAAACTAAACATTCTCTTACCATATGGTTCAGCAAAAGGGTTCTTAGAATGTATGCAAAGGATTTGAAAACTTGTGACTATACAAAACCCCAAATGAGGAAGTTTATAGCATGTTTACTGATAATAAATTGCCAAAACCTGAAAGCAATCAAGATGAATAAAGTAAATGAATAGGTAAATAAAGTGTAGCACACACAGCAACAGAATATTATTCAGTGCTACAAAGCAATGGTCTACTGAGCCATAAAATGACATGAAGGAAACTCAAAAGTGTATTATTAAGTGAAAGAAGCCAATCTGAAAAGGCTACAGACTTTCTAATTCCAACTACTCTATGACTCTCTGGGAAAGTAAAAACTATGGAGATAGCAAAAAGATCAGTAGTTACCAGGGTCAGGGGAGGGAGAGATGAAGAGGTGGACCAGAGAATTTTTAAGGCAGCGAAACCACTGTATGTGGTACTGTCAGGGTAAAGTCATGTCATTACGGATTTGCTCACAGTTACAGAATGGATTGTAATGACGTCAAGACGGGTGCATCAGTTGCAAGAAACATAGCACTCTGAGGGTGTAGCTGAGGGCGTGCATGGGGGAATCTCTGCCTTCCTTTTCATTTTGCTGTGACCTGAAACTGCTCTAAAAATAGTCTGCTTTTAAAAGAAGGTACATTATGTACCTTCTTTTGTGTGTAGGGAACAAAAATAGTGATCATCAGAAACAATGCAGGTAGAAGACAATCAGATGGATATCTTTAAAGTACTAGAGGAAAATGGTATTTCTTGTAAAAATTTCTTCAGAAGAAGATAGAGTGCTGCCAACAATAATATTAATATATCATGGGGCTTGTGACAGATATATAAATAACATATCTGATAATAATAGATGGAAGGGTAACAATGGACTTGCATAGATTGTAAGGGGGGAAGAGAATGTATTACTCAGAGGTTTTACATTTTAAGTGAGCTAGCATGCTGAGATTTGATGAATGTGTGATAGATATTACATACTCTAAAGCAACAAGTAAAAGAACAAAGATAACAGGTATAGCTAATCAGTCAATGAGATAAAAATGAATATTTTAAGATGCATAATTATAAAGACAAAGAAGAAATGGACAAAAAATGAAGCCAAGTAACAAGATGGCAAATTTGAAACTAACTATGTATATGACTTTAGAATTAAATAAACAAATGGATTAAACTAAAAGGCAGAATGTTCCTACTGAACTTTTTTAGTGCTAGAGATCAAACCCAGATCCTTGTACACACAGGGCAAACACTCTACCACTGAACCACACCGTCAGCCCTTACACTAAATCAAAAGAAAACTGAACTATCTTATCTGTAAGAGATATACTTTTAAAATTGAGTTTATTTTTAAATTGATACATGTCTTGGTTACTTTTCTCCATTGCTGAGACAAACACCTGACACCAAAGTGAAGCAAGGAAAGGTTTATTTAGCTCACAGTTTCTGGAGATTTCAGTCCATAATCAGCTGGGTCCAAGGCAGGGTGGCATGGCACAGGAACAACACTTCAAGGAAGCAGCCAGAGTAAAAGAGCAAAATGTAAGCCTCTTCTCTACTCTCAAATTGTACATATACCACTCCCCCTTCAGGGTGGGTGTAGCACTCACAAAATATCCTTGCCTTCCTTTGCACAGGATGAGGATATTTACAAAGTAAGAACCCTGGCTTCCTGCTGAGTCTCTCAGTTAAACTTCTAAACTTCTCAAGTTGACACAATGTATCAACCATAAGAATACACAAAAGTACAACAGGGTACATTTTTTTGAGCTTTTAATATTTATTCAGTGTTTACAAAGAAGCATCAAAAGTCAAGTATGGCAGTGCATCCCTGTAATTCCAGCACTCAGGAGGCAGAGGCAGGAGGATCACTTCGAGTTTGAGGCCAGCTTGGGCTGCACATCAAGACCCTGAAGATGACTGCACACACCATAAACAGAAGGAAAATGGTACATATTAATGGGGTGCTATGTGATGCTTGGATACATGACTATATTAGGAAATAAAATTAATAATATCAATCACTTCATTTATCACTTGTGGTTGAAACATTCTAAGTCATTTTTTTCTTGCTTTTTGAGAGACACAGGATAAAATTTCTGTCAAAGATCACCCTGTTGAGAAATAATGCACTAAGGAATCTCACTCCTATCTAAATTCAACTTCGTACCCATAGACAAAGAAATATTTTTAGTATAAATCACCAGAAGGTAAAAAGTCAATGGATACAAAATATACATCATGCAAGTAGTAATCATAGATAATGTGAATTGCTTCATTGGTGTCAGGTAAACTTCAGGAAAAGGAATACAGCTCTACCTAAGCAGAGACATTTCACAGAATTAAGGTGTTCATCATAGTTCCTATGGATTGAATTGTGCCCTGACTCCCCCAGGGTTCACATGGTGAAGCCCTAAGCCCCCAGTAGGACTGTATTTAGAGACAGGACCT
>RJWT010031095.1:0-14466 GCA_004365215.1 Cuniculus paca | reverse complement strand
GGGCCCAGCAGTTCAGGAGAATTGAGTAGGACTTGGCTCCTAAATGAGTTCACTCTCTCACTCACTCACTGCAAGTGGGCAAGAGCTGAGCACCCATTCAGTGTGATAGAAAGAAGCCTGACCCTGCAGCTAGCCAGGTGTGGGTGGGCTTCCTCCAGTCCCGTACTGGGTAACTTTACATCCTATGCTGTAGCCATTGGCCCATCTCAGAGTTGCCTGGAGATTAAATGAGATGCTGTGTTTGACACCTTGTAGGGTCACAGTGACCCTCAGCACACTACTGTCCCTTCTGCATTTTTGTGGGTCAGTTAGAGGATTCTTTATATGTTCTCTGCCTACTTGTGGAGTTGTGCTTAGAAAGTTCTGATCATCCATTTTCCCACATCAGAGGCCTTTTAAAAACAATTTTACTTTATATAACTGTCTTAGTTGTTTTCTCATCACTGAGTCATAATACCCAACACCCACGACTTAAAAGAGGAGAGGTGTGTTTTGGCTTGCAGTTTGTAGAGATTTCAGTCCGTAGACGGCTGGTTCCAAGGCAGGGTGGCATGGCAGAGAGGTGAGGAGGGGAAGAACTACTCAGCACATGACTGTTGGAAAGCAGATAGTGCTCAACGGAGGAGCTGGGGAAGGAAATAAACCCTTCCGGGCTGTGGTCCCAGAGACCCACCTCTCCTGATCAGACCCTACCTCCTGGCATCAAGAGAGTTCTAAGTCTCTGTAATCCAATCACCTCCCCAGAGCCCCGCCTATGACTGTGTAAGACTTTGGGGGTATATCTAGATATGAGCCATAGCAGTACTTTTCTCTCTCAGCTCAGGCATTGCTTCCTCAAGCTGCAGGCATGAGCTCTTTCGGGTGGACTCACGTTGGGAGCTGGACATCTCAGCCCCAGGCCTGGGCGACTACAAGGGTGCTGCACTGTGCAAACAGCATAGCAGCTGCAGACATGGAGAAGGTGGAGGATGGTGCCTGTTGTCCTGTGGAGCACTGCTGTGCAAGTTGAGAATGGAGCCAGGCCATTTGGGGCCACCCTGGCTCCAGTGGCAGCAGGGGTCTAGGTGGCTGTTGCCGAGAGAGGCTAGTGCTGACCGACCACACACCCTGAGAACCCCCAGAACCAGGTCTGGTAAAGAGTAATTCAAGGATGCCATTCAAAAACTCATTGAGTATAAGTGGGTTGACTTTAACAGATGACCCTGAGATGTTAGGATTATGGGTTCCACCTTCCTTCTCTCATTTCTTAATTCCCTTCTGCCTCTCCAGTTCCACTTCTATTTTTCTTAACTTTCACACTTAGGTATTAACAATTCCATTCCGTGCTGTAACTAGTGATCATGTTTTATTCCTCAGTTGACCCTCAGGCATGAGAATCGGTGAGTAGTGTTTATGCGATTCCAGCTAAACAAATGCTCTTCGCTGCTGGGCTGAGCAGCTGGTTAGGATTACCTTCCTTCCAAGCAGGCCCAGCGTCTGACCTGGGAGGCATGTGAAGAGAATTGGATGCCCCTCTTTCACACTCAGGCAACTGCTTAAAGTCATGCCATGCTGTGCTTTATTTAAGGTTGGTTCTGACTTTCTTGAATAGCATTTTTACTGAAGAGTTTCTATTATTGATCTTTTTGTATGTGTGCTGTAGCATAGCCTTGAGTTTTGGCATCTTTTTGCTTATGGCAGACATTCTGTTTTTCATGTTGTCCTCTGGTCTGGCTCTTCTCAAGATCTGAGGCTGACCTGTACCCTCCCTGGGACCTCAGTTCTCTGTATCCCTGAAGTGGGTCTCATGCAACCAGTTCCGTGTCTTCCTCTTTTGTGGTTTATGTCTTCATATGAAGACACACGTATGTACACACGTGAACTTACCCCTAGAAAGGAAAATATAAAGTCTGGTTTCTTGGAAATATAATACCTTAGAATGTATGTGTTTCCCCTATATAGTTGATAGTTTATCTGAGTGTGGAATCTCCAATGAATGTCATGTTCTCAGCACCGTTGAGGGAAGGCTCATTGTCTTCTTGTATTCACTTTGGGTGAGAGAAAGCTGATGCTCTCTGCATTCTCTTTGAGGTGACTGGTATTTTCGTTTTTTGTTTTGCTTTGCTTTGCTTTTTTTGTTTGTTTGTTTTTGTTTTGTGTTGTTTATTCTCTTCTTAAAAACATTTCTCTTGAAACTGGGTATGGTGGTGCACATCTGTAATCCCAGCTACTTGGGACTGAGGTAGGAGGATCGCAAGTTTGAGGCACCTAGGCAACTTAGTGAGACCCTATCTCAAAATAAAATATAAAAAGGAGATGAGGCTATAAGTGAGCAATCTGGATTCAGTCTCGAGAATAAAGAAAGAATCTTCATCTTCGATGTTTCTGAAATACTCTGCAGAGGTCCTCACGTGGTATGCTTCTTTATTCCTGGCAGTCCCCCGTGGGTGCTGAGGAACAACTGTGCCGTGTTGCATAAAATCATCAATTTCCATCTTTTCTTGGTCACCATTGTGCTGGTGATGATTGAATTAGATCTTAGGCATACCAGTAAAAGCAGTTTGTTGTAATTGACCAAATTGAGTAAATTACCTTACTAGTTCATTTTAAAAGTATTAAAATTTTTTATTTATATTCTCTGCATAATTCTAATTTAAAATGAACTGACTAGAATATTAGGGAAACTCAATTTTTTAAATAAAAGTATATTCATGTTTTAAGCATAACACTATTTTTATGAAGTAGATGTAAGTTTAATTTTATGGAATATATTTAATCAAGTATAAGTGATTTATTTTTTTTTCCCAAGTAATTTCACAATTATCTCAGGAAACCAAATAATGTTTTGGCATCTTTAAACATGTTCCACTTATTTATAAAGCAGCTTTCCTATGAGGAGAGTTTTTTGTTGGTCTTTATCATTACAATTAATTTTTATGAGTCTTTGTTAAAGTTTGCAACTTGCTTTAGTCCCTGATTGGGAAAAGAACAATTTGCTAAAAAGATGTCTTATACAGCATCATGTGTGTCTCTGTAAACAAAAGATAGCCTAAGTCCTGCGCCAGTACCAATTTGCAGCTCTTTTCAAGCTGTGTTTGGAGCAAGTTCACTAAGTACTACGAGGGAAACATTGGTCACGTTGTTTTTAGGTTACAGTAGCATTACTGGATTTGTCAAGCATTTTATGTCTGCTGTTTTAGTTTTAAGTGTTCATTTAAAAAATAAGTAAGAAGTTCATCATCATCAAAAGACAGAGGTGTATCATCAGAACACTGTGTGTTAAGAGCTTCGAGCCATGCAGTGTGCTCCGTGTGTTTAGCGGTGGAATGCAGTTCAGAGGCCAGGCTCTGCCTCCCGGTCCTCACTCACGCTGTCTGCGAAGGGGCTTCCCCGCCTCAGCTGCAGCCCCTGCTGCCTCACGGAGCCCAGATCTTCTTTCCCTCCCTGGGCGTGCTAGTCAAAAGTGGGTTTCCAGCCTCCACTGTGCTAGCGTGTAGAGTCCACGCCAAGAATAGAGGTGGCACTGGATTTTTAGTTACTGTATTGATTTGAAGATAACCTAAAGGAAATAGCCTTTTACTTGAGGCCCAGTCTGGCAGAATTTATGACAGTTCCCAAAAGTAAGTTTCATCCCAGAGTCTCGCTGCGAGCCCACCATGCAGCACCCAGAGGGCGTTTCCCCACAGTGGCGTGCCCTTCCCGGTCTCAGCAGGCCCACAGGCATATTGGACACCTGTCATGCAACCACATGCCGGTAGGTAGAGTCTGCTTGAGAATCCGTATGGAAAAGCTCTAGCCAAAAGGCCGACCCCTGAAGAAAACGCGTGAGGGAAAATCAGACTTGAAATAGCTCTGGACCTTCTCTGAGGTACTGGAGAGGCAGCCGGCCAGGCCACACCCTGTGCTTTTGGTTCTACCCTGCATTTGTGGGTGCAGTTACCGGGAGAAGCAGGCTTCTTTCTGCAGGGAGCCCCCTGAATGCACGCTCAACCTGTGCTCCCTCTGTTTGACCTAAGGGGACCTCTCTAAAGGAGCCCAGTAGTTCACTGAAAGTGTCAGGGGCATTAGCACCGTCTGGCTCTGCTCTGCACTGCTCTCCCTCACCCTGAAGACTGTCTAAATTCAATCACATCTTTGCTTCATAGCAACATTAGAAAATGGAGCGCTCAGGGGAACTGATAAGCTCAAGCACAGCTGAGGTTACGTTCTAACAGCTCATCTAATTACCTGTCTCCAGCGTAGCCTTTGCCGGATGTGTGGGATGTATAGGGTGGCGGGCAGAATGGCATGGAGTATAGAATGCTTTTACCTCACCTTTCTAAAGCGAGCCCAGAGAAGGGCGCTTTCAAGGCTGCATTCTGATTGCAGGGGCTAATGAGGTGCCGAGCCCGGGAGGCAGCAGGCAGCTCGAGTGCTGGAGCCGGAGGTCAGCTTTCAAGTGTGCCTGTGGAGCTGCTTTCTGACGGGACACCGCGTGCTGTCAAAGCGGAGCTTAGTACCCCCCTGGAGGCTGACATCCCAGTGGTGGCTGCTTTAAGTGAATTGTCACCCAGATCTGCCAACACCCTCCGCTTTCTCTGAGCTAAGCCCCTTCTATGCAGTTTCTGTGCATCAAGGGAAGTTTGTTCCTGACCCTGGAAAATATCTGTTTCGCTCTGATTATATTCTCTCCACATAAACAGAGTGAACTCTGGAATATAATTAGCAAAATGAAGGTATATGGCTCCCCACCCGCACCACCCACGCACCATTTCTTCCCTTTTGTTACTATTCATTATGTCAGCCACAGACACAAGTAAGAATTTCCATGAAGCTGGCTTTGCTGGAGATTTCTTCTCCAGGTTAAATCTTGCGAAGATATCACAAAGCATTTTCTCTGTTAGCTAGGTTTAAGTTCTAAGTTTCAAAGTTGACTTGAGATTATCCTGAATAGTTACAGTTAGCTTTTTCTAATAGAGGGTGCCCCTTAGAGCTTGTGTTCTCAGCCTGCTAAGTATTCAAGCCTCAGTGAAGAAATACCACAAAGCACTGAACATCAAAAGACCTGTCATCTCTTTGTGAGTAGTATTTCATTATAAGCTACACATTTTGCAGAGAATGGGGGTGGGGAGGTCATTGAATTCATCTAATCCTGCCTTTCTAAAATGACAAAACAATGATTGATCAAGAAGAGGTTGAGGGCTGTTTAGTGGTATCCTTTCCCGTGTGGGCCGTGTTTGCTGATCCTTGGAACTAACAGTTCTGCATTGTGACACAGCCCATCCCAAGAACTCATGGGAGATGCTGTGGCCCCATTATGATTATAACACAGCAGTTTCCCAGCCTCTGAGCTTTCACCATCCTAACCATTGTGACAGTGGGCCTTGGCCCCATTTGGGGTGAAGGATGGGCAGGAGGCATTGCTGCTGCTGAGCAGGAGCTGGAGGTGGGACGAGTGGCTCTTAGGGACCACCCCATCCCCGAGAGCCCAACAGGCCTGCAGCACCTTCCATCAGCACTGCCACGACCATCTGTAAGGAAGACCTATTTTCTGTTTCAATTTCCAGTCTCTTGTCAACTGGTAAACGTAATAATTATATAGTAAAAATGAATTACAAGAAGAATGAAATAGAACACAAAGACTTACAAATGTTGTCAGCCTTAACTTTTATTATTAACCCCAACAGATAGGCACTTCTTGTGATAAATTGCTTTTAAGGTTCCTAGAGGCCTACTCTCTGTTTCTGTTCTTCCCCCGTGGCAGCCTGGCCTCTATCTACAGATAGTGCTGTCTTGAATGACAAATAGAGGTCAAGCCCAGGAACTTCGATGTGAATGTGCATATTTATAAATAGATTTTAATAAGCTTTTTAGAAAAATAAAATCAGTCCACATCATATGCAACTTATGTTACTTTGAATTTACTTGAGTCTTGAGAAGCTATCTTTTACATGGCAGTGACTGTGTTTACATTCTGCCATGATTCCGTGGCCCAGCTCCACTCAGCTCTGTGGCTGTGGCTCCCAGCTGCTGCCATGTTCTCCCCTGCCCTCTGTCCCCTTTTAGATTAGTCTCATTCCCCTCCAACAGTCTCACAATTCTTACAGGATGCTTTCTGCTTCTCTTTACCACCTGAGCTGGGCCCTCCTTATCTCTGGGGTTCACTGTTTACCCATTTCCTGCTTTGCGATCCTCCCCCATTCAACTTCATGCGCTTCAGTCATGAAGCTTCCATGAGGCTCTAGAAGGTTCTGGAAGCCTTTTCCTACTTTTCTGCCTTGGTGCTGATAAACCAGCACTCAGTTCTCAGTAAACAGAAGCTGTTTGCTTTTGTGAAAAACAAGGTCCTTTTTCCCCTTTTTGTCCCCAGACATTTTTCTTTGCTATTATGTACCACTACCTTAAACACCTTCATACATTTTATCTTTCCAGACATCTGAATTAATTTCACTGAATGAGATTAGAAAATCCAAGACTCTGGGCTCTTTATAAATATTGTTGCATATTGCCAAATGATTTTCTAGTAAGGTTGAGCCACTTTTCAGTGTCAACATCCATAAATTTTGAATTTCAACTTAAAAATATTCTGTCAGTATTGGCCCCATGTTCAGCTTTTTACTAGAGTGTACAGTTTCTAATAGCCAATGAAAGGAATTGGCTTTCTGCCTTTCTGCACTAGATGTTAGTTCTCCAAAGGCAGGACCTTCACTTCCCAACACTGTCCATCTTTTGTGCTGAAAAGAGTGGGCATGTAATGAATACTGACAGTGGAGATGCTGATGGTACTAAGCCTGATAGTGAGGTGAGTAGAAGTTAAGATTTGTTTGTAAAACGTTAAAAGGCTGAAAGATTTGTTTACCAGACATTCTCCTTCCTTTGTATCAAACAAAAGTGGAAATGAACAGTAACAGAAGCAGCCAGCTCAGTAAAATAAGCTAGGGAATGCTGGTAGCAGGTTGGTATGGTTTAACACTCAATAGGGTCATGGAGTCAGTGAGGTGAGAATACCTTACCACACGCGCTTGCTATAGTAGCACTAGGCACTGTGAATATTTTACACTGAATCCATAGAATGGCCATATGAACTAGATACCAGGTGTTAGTGTTCAGTTTTTGTGGTTGAGAAAATGAAGCATCTAGAGATTATGTAACTCACGCAAGGCGCTGTGTACAGAGCGAACCGGTAATTCAGTCCTGAGAAACCCAGAGCCCCCACACACTTGTTTAACTGTTGTGTTTGCTTGGTTTTGGTGTCAAAGTATCCTTTTGAAAGTGTTCCGGAAAAAATGATGAAAACGTCTGCACCTGTTTAGTACAGATGCAATTTTTTTCTCAAATGTTTTTCATCCATGGTGAGTTGACTCCGTGGATGTAAACCCCCTTGGATACAGAGAACCAACTACTGTATATTTTGATTTCCAGAAGCATAGGGACTGCAGAGTAAGCCAGTGCTCCATGAAACCTTTATTGATTTTTTAGCCAACATGTGGTTTAAGAGATTGTCCCCAAGAGAAATGGTGTAAGGTGGGTGCTTCGTGTGCCCACATGATTGAATTCACAGAGCATCCATGGGATGTTGTATTATGTCACAGAAAACCTGAGGCAGATCTGGGAGTGCTTCCCTGAAGCCAGTGGCATCATATGTGAGAAATGTAATCGAGTGTGACTTTAGTGCACTGGGGTGGTAAGTGCCCTGGAATTTTCTGGGCAGACCCTGAATTGGAAGGGTTAGGATGTTAAACCTGTCAAGGAGCCCCATGGCTGACTCCTGTGTACCTGTGGAAAAGGCTGTCAGCAGGATATAGCTGTTCTGCACAGCAGGGCTGTGTGGCTCCTTAATGTGGCACCAACATAGAGGAACTATGTCAGGGTCGAAATTCAGGTTTTATCGGAACCATCACTGTGCATAGATTCATGTTTTACCTCCTTCTGTGTCTCTGTCTCTGTCTGTCTGTCCTGCAGTAGGTTGACTGAACCTAGGGTCTTCTCACTGAGTTTTTTTGTTTTGTTTTGTTTTGTTTTTATATGTATTCAGTTACCCAGGGTGGACTCAAACTTGCCATTCTCCTGCCTCAGCCTCCCAGAGTGCTAAAGTTACAGACATGCTTCTCTTTTTTTTTCATGAACAGATTACTGAGGGAACTTTTATGTAAAATAACTTAAAAGGTGATAGACAGTTTCCAGAAAATGATAGTTCTTAAAACCCTACTTGTAAGTATTCAAACCAGCTACGTAAAACTCACTACAGTATTTTTAACTCTTGGAGGAAGCGATACCTATCTCAAGTGTTTATGTAGAGAGCATTAGGATAGAATTTTAACATCAGTAGGTTACACAGGCCCATCATTTCTGACATCAAAAACAATCTGACCACGGTTTACAAATATGATTGGGATCATTTGTCTTTGTACTAAAAATAAAAGTTTTCAAGCAACCATTTGCCAGAAAATAAGTTCCCTGGTTCTGGAGAAAATTTTATAGATTGGAAACTTTTATCCTCTATTTACACTGGTCGTGATTTCAACACAAAATTAGTTCGTAAGTAGTATAGTCAGACAGCTTTACCGAACATTGCTCTTTCTTGTGCCTTTATTTGACCACTAATTCTCCCTTTGGTTTCCCCCAGGCACTCAGCGTTTCCTCAACAGATGTGTTGTCCTTCTGATGCCTTTGTGAAATCATGTCAGTATTTCCGATTTTGAACACATTATTTTCTTTTTGTTGTCACTTAAACCAAATTTTCTCCTGGTACATTCTGCATTATTAAGTATCAAGAGTATTAAAGAATTGCAAAAGTTTCCATCATAAACCCTGTTTTCTTTCATCATGTGGACCTTTGCAACAAACCTCCTTTCATAAAGATGTTTTCCAGGAAGTGAGTGTCTCACACAAGTCAGCAAGCTCGAGGTGAATATCAGCATGAGTACCCTTTGTATGCTTCTGTTCTTTTTCCTCTCGACTCACTCTTAACTCTCTACCCCCTCTTCGTTCTAAGTGTAAAAGGTAGAGAACTGACCAGGGAACCACATTCTTAACAGCGGTCGCAGCTGCTGTGGTGTGGCAGTAGCTGGTCCTGTCAGAAGTCACGTTGAAGTTCCTGTCCTCATGCAGTGGTGTTGAAAGGAGATGGGAACTTCAGGAGGTGATTAGGTCATCGCAGGGATTAATGCTTTTTCTCCGGAGCAGGTTAATTCTGGAGGACTGGCTTAGTTACCTGCAGAGCAGGTTGTTGTAAAGCAGGGTGGTCACCTCAGGGCTTTTTCCCTTCAGCACATGCCCAGTTCACCCACCACCTTCCACCCTGACTTGGAGTAGTAGAAGGCAGCCTGCAGAATCATGAGCTAAATAAACTTCTTCCCTTTGGAAGTTACCTAGTCACAGATATTTTGTGCTAGCCACAAAAAATGGACTATGATAGTCTCCCGATGTGGAACAGTTCCAGGCTGTAAATTAGTGTGGGTTCTTCCTTAATGGCCCTTCCTTGGGTTGATACATTTGTGCCAGTTTGTGCCCGGAATCAGCAACACCTTCGGATTAACCCAGACACGTGGAGCCCAACACTGGCTTAGGCAAATTCTGCATTTGTATTAAGGTGCTCAAAAGTGCCTACACACTAACTGCTTGAATTAAAAGATAAAACTGGGGAATAAGTTTTTTTAGTGGTCTGAACCCTTTCTTAATCCAGACCTTACCCCACCACCTCTCATGTTGAGACAGGGTCTCACTAAATCACTGAGACACCCAGACTGGGCTTGAGCATGTGATTCTCCTGCTCTGCCCCGCCGAGTGCTGGGATTACGAGGAATCTGCCACCGCAACTTCACTGTCCTCTTTAAGCGATGTTACTGATTCACCTCGGGAACCTGAAGGCCTGCCAGTAAACTTGAACCGTGTCTCTTTCAAGATTAACCGAAGGATCTTCTGGAAGAAATATTTGAGCACCCTGTCCTTGGAAAGAAAGTCAGAGAGCATGAGTGTGAGTGCTGATGTTGTGGGTGATGAGCTACACGACCTTGGCTGAGCAATCTGAGCACCCAGCCTGGGTTCCTCAAAGGTACAAAGGTAAGGGCAGGAACACCTCCCATCTTCTCTCAAGGATTTAGGTAAATCTAATGTGTTAACACAGGTGAAAGAACTTTGTAAACTGCAAAGTGTAGGTTGAGTGTAACTTGGAATTATCAGGCAGAGCCTGGATAATCAACTGGAAAATGTGAGCTACTTTCCAAAGAATGTCAGGAGCTTCTGTGGGACCCAGTGCCAAATATCTTAACTGACTTAATCCACTCGGAACAAGGGAGTATTTCAGACCATGGCATTTAAAAGGTTACTAGATCATTCTCAGCTGGACATTTGTGACCTGACAAATGAGTCTTTGTCTTCTTCGTTGCCCGTGAAAGTTAAAGAAATGGTTTGGTGGCCACGTTGGAGTAGGCTTGGTCACAGAGCCGTACACTGGGTCACACTTGTCGGAACTGCTCTCGGGCATGTAAGCCATTGTCCAGAGCAGACTGGGTTTGATGAGGGCTCTCCTGACAGGAAGAGCCCTGCGCTGGGAATCAAACACAGTTTATATGAAACTTCCTGACACTACCTAATTTCTCAGGCAAGTTTTCTTCTGTTTTTTTTCCCCTCTTATCCTGGCCATGTTCTGAATTTTCCAACCGTTCCTGGAATAAGCAGGCTACATTTATCCATCTGTGTGCTCTCACAATTTCCAGTGGTCCTAATGGGAATTTCATACAGCCAGGATGGCGGCAATTTATGGCTTTTTTTAGTATTATGATTACTCGGAAACCTATTTTTAGTATCCAGGTGAAACATTTTTATAGCACGCCATTAGCACTGTGCTGTCCTACATTCGTTTCAGTTATACTAGCTGTGTTATACACAATTGTGTCTTTTAATTCAGTCACATCCCTTTGGATTCCAAGCGTGGGAGCTGAAGGAGCCCTCCCCATTGATTCTGCCACACTTAAGACAGGGACATAGGGAGGCAGGGTGACCTGCCTGGGGCATCACACACCTATTAGGGCTGGAAGCCAGGCATCAAGATTCTCATACCAGTGTCCTTTAAAACATGCCATGTTTCTTTGAGAAACAAAAATCGACTTCTCTACTATTCAAAATCCTTAGGAAATACATGAAGTCATTTTGGAGAGGCAGCTTTTCCATAGAGCTGAAAGGTGTATATAATCTTTGGGTTTCCTCAAAATGTAATGTTTGACCACCTCGGGATCAGTATCTAACATGGACAGGCCAACACTGCCTTCTTAAGTAGAGATGAGAACTTTGTTCTTGTTTCATTTCCTGGTAACTAGCAGAGGCCTTTCGTGACTAATCCAGCTGGTCTGTCATCCTAAGTCTCAATCATTGTACTTTGTTATAGGTGAAGTTGGCATGGGGTAGAAGGTGCATGGGACCTGAGCCTGGGGCCTGCTTTTCTGGAGAAGGTTGCTGGGCTGGCAGACTTTTCCATCCTTTTCTTGCATGTTCGTTAGTTAATTGGTGCAGGGCTCCAGCCCCCATGTGCTGAGTGGTTTGGTGATGAGAGTTTAAAACAGGCTTCTCTCCAGGAGTTCTCTAGAATTTTCTACAGAGCAGCCAATGTCTTGGTAAGTCTCAGCAGCATTAAAAGCATTATACTTTTTCCATTCATAATACAGGGGACCACAGGCACCTCCTTGACAGCTTGAACTTGTCAGCAGAGTTTGTCACAGGGTTGATGGATCATTCTTCACCATTTTAAGAATTTACATTAGGTTGGGTACAATTTCATTGTTGCTTTGATTCAAATTCTGATTCCAAGTTAAACATCCAAGAGAATTAAATATCACATGTAGCCTTAGTCATCATCATAAAAAAAGAAATAGTGCCTGTCTCAGAGTGGTTTGGGGATCAGAGAATGTATATGGAATACCTACTGATAAAAGATGATAAACTGTCAATTTGTGGTAGCTGATTTTGCCCATCATCTTCATTATTCATTGCTGCTAAGTCTACCAATGTTACCTTGAAAAATGGGCACCAGGTTTGTCATCTTTTGAGTACGTTAAATGTGAAAGTTGTTCTCATTTTTACTATTTTTAAAAAGCATCTCAAAATTTAAAAAGCCACCACATGATCCTTGCCTAATGTACACCCGAATACATCATTCAGCCTCGCATCTTCCCCAGGTTTGGCAGAAGGTGCATGGCGAATGTTAAAGCTGCCTCTGGGACTGGGAATCATTGGGTTGGGCTTGCTCTCTGGTCTTCCCCTTGACTCACCCCCTGACTTAAGCAATCACATGATCTGCAGCAGTCTCTCAGAGAAGGAATAATCACATCCAGGGCGCCACTCCACAACTCAATAGATTGCTGTGGGAGTTAGGGTTAGTGTTTCTGAAATGGGTTGCTGGAATGAGCCACACAAGCCTGAGGGCCATAGCTGATGCAGTGGGTATCACCTTAACCAATGGCTCTGGTATGATCCTCGTGGCTCTTCAAAGTACCATAAATGTGTCAGATATTTTCAACGGTGCAGTGGAGTTCCTTTCTCTGCATGGCCCTTAGACCTTTCACCATTAGAGGTGATTGACTGTTGACATAGATAAGATGTACTAGATGTCCCTCTACTTATCTTTCCCTAGCCTTCTGAAAATTGTGCTATTTCCTCTACTGACTAAAGTACAATGACTGTAAAAAAATCTCACTATTTTTGCCACTAACTATATTACAGTGCTTGTGTAAAGAAACTGTTCCCAAGAGAGTTCCACTGTATGCTTTTCATGTCGGAGAGTTTTCATCAGAGACTTTGCTCTCTTGAAAAATTGTCAAAAATTACATATTTTCAATTTATGTGAATTATGCATTTTATTATGAAAACCATCTTGTACCACATCTATTGAGAATTAGTTTGGGTAGTACTGACCTTATTTTAAATCCCTTAACAAGTCTTTACTTTTTTTTTTAACTTTTCAGTGAGTTTTTACTTTGGAGGCAAACCCCATATGTTCAATTCATCATCCACTCTCAACAGTTATCAGTGTGTGGAGCCCCTGTTCCCACCCTCGTATGATGGGGTAATTTTAAACATGCCTCGGGCATCATATTATTTCATTTGTATGCATCTCTAAAAGATAAGGACTCTTCTTTTAAAAAAATACTATAAATAAAAGTATTTTCTTTATGTATCCATTTTGCTCAGATTTCCCCAATTGGCTCATGAATAATTTTTTTATATATGATTAGCACACTTGAATTAGAATACAGATAAGATGCACCCATTGCATTTGGCTGTTCTGTGTCTTCTAAATGCCAGGGTCCTCCATCCTTAATCACTTTATTTGAAAAATCCCTTTCATTTGTCTAATAGAGTGTCTCAGTATCCAGAAACAGCAGTGGCATCCTGTTAGCACCTTTTAGCACATTCCTTTATTCTACTTATTATAAAACTGTGGGTTGGAAGCTTGGCTAAGATGACAGTCTCTTGTTTTGTTTTTATTTGGACAAGACTGCCTCACATGAGATTCCTTATGCTGAGTTGCTATTCATCAAGAGCCACATAATGACTGGTTGTCTCTTCGTCTAGGGGTTAAGAGGGAGCTGATCCAGCTTATAAAACTCCCCATAAGCCTTTTACCTGGTTGCCTTTAGCAACCGTCTCTGCCCCGGCCCCACAGTTTTTCAGTGGATCATGGTTGCTGCACCCAAAACCCAACCTTCAGTACAAAACACGTAACTCAACTTGAAAGATTTCTTTAAAACATTCATCAGTAGATAGTTAATAATAGTCATCTTTAGGTGAAAGTAATTAAATAATTCAAAATGTTTTCGACATTTTCTTGTAGGAATACATACTTTTTGGGATGTTAACTAGAAAAGTAAAAGAGCTGTCTTTCAGAAGATGAGTATGAGAATTGGTAAAGAGTTAGCTTGTTTACTGTCTTTCAGTAGCTCCAACTAAAAAATGTTGCCCTATTTCTAAAAGTTGGGGAGTTATTTTGGGAGTTGGTTTTATTTCTTGCAGTACTGAGGATTTAAACCAGGGTCTTGGACATACTAGGCAAGGGCTCTACCACTAAGTGACAGCCCCTGCCCCTTTTAAATTTTACTTTGAGACAAGCTCCAAGTTGCCCTTAACCTGCAATCCTCCTCCCTCAGACTTCTGAGCAGCTGGAATTACAGGTGGGTACCACCATGCCCAGGTCTAAGAGGTTTTAGGGGTGTTTGTTTTAATCACAAGTGAGTTTAAAGCATTTATTTTCCCTAAAGGACTGACAAGTCTAGAAAACGTAGAGTAGTTAATGTTCGTTTTGGTAATAATATAACCGTGTCAGGGATTCAGTATCGAAATACCCTTTAAACAAAGCGTATCGCCATGCTGTCTTACAGTAGGAGTGCCCAGGCTGCTTCTTACACCCTTCACATCTTAATCACGTCTCTCAACAGTTTCAGGCCTCTTTATTCTGAAAAGATTCTTGCTTTTTGCCGGTTTCATTACAAGTACATCTGATTCTGGCATTGAGTT
>RJWT010031094.1:0-14465 GCA_004365215.1 Cuniculus paca | reverse complement strand
TTGATCATTTTTTTATGCCTAAATCTTGTAATCTGAACAACTACCTTGAAAATAACAAAACGCAATATATTAACTAGCATTAATTTCCTATTAATTTGTTTTGAAATTCTGTATCTTTTTATCCTTTTTTTAAAAATAAAAACAAAACAAAACAAGACAAAACAAAACAAAAAGATTGTCCTGAGAGCTGGAGACAAGACTAAGCCTGCAGGTGAAGGACTCAAATGCTTTATGCTTGAGGAAAGAGCTACAAGTGGCCTGGTATCCCTCTGTACCAGGTGTACACAGGTCTTCATGACATTCTAATCTCATGTCTAAGAGAGCACTGTATGTTGTAAGTTTGCTAGCTTTTTACTCACCCAGGCCTCAAATAAGAGTATGAACCTTTTTTTATGGGCATTTTTACAACTGGTTTACCATAAATTTTCTTTTGCCTAGCACCATTCTTACAATGTAAGAGGGCATCAAAAATAGTTGAACAACTTTTGCCGTGTTAAACATCTAAACAAAATTTCTTTCCTGCCCTTGTTTTCTTTGTCAATCTTAGAAGTGAAGGAGTAGTCTTTAGAACATTTTACTCCAGTGTTAGTGCAAAGGCTTACTGTGAGGCTTTTTCCAAGGGTATCGAAAAAACTAAAGCAAGTCAACAGGAAGGGGTCCTTATTACGGGGATATAGGACTCAGGCTAGGGAGTCCAGGTGGAGGAGGCTGGTGCTACAGCTGTGACCTCCAAAGGAGATGAGGTCCTTCCTAGGGCCCAGTGTGGTAGAAAGTTTGGCACTGGAACAGTCTAAAGAGTGTGGCTCCATAGTCATTATTTTAGGGCATTGCGTGAGATTGGAATGGATCCCCCAGGAAGAAGTAAGATCTACTTTCTGAGACAGATGAATGAAGCGGGGACTGAACCAAGGACCAGGTTTCCAGACAAATGTGCTAAAATTCACGGTGGGAAACCTACAAAATTGGAACACAACTCCCTCTCCAAAAATGACTGCTATAGAATGTCCATGAAATGCCCCAGATCCACATGGTGAGGGTTGAAGATAGAAGCTGCAGTTTTATTGGCATGTGGACACCTGAGGGCTCACACCGAGCACATCAGGCACTATTCGAAAGGCCAGGGTCCAGTGTGAATCTCACAAAAAAGGATCAACCGGAGTTTATTTTGTGAGAACTATTGTAATAAGGCCTCTGGCAAGAACCTTTTTCTCATAAGCTCTAAGATTGCACCCAAATGGAATTTACGTTCAAATTACTTTGCAGCAAGAGATCTGTTTCCAGTGTGCATACCAAGGAAGGCTGGGGACAGTTTCTGAACAGCGCAGCATATTGAACTGGAATGAAGTCACTTTCTTAGTCATCTAAAAATCAAGTCAGTTTTAAACGGTCAACTTTTGGGTTGGCTGAGATCCAACACGTTCCACAGATGGAAAACGACATCCTAACATTGTCATAAATATCACAGCCAAGACGACTAGGTCAGGTCCACAAAAACTGTTGACCGTGTTTGGCTTATAGACTACTTTTTAACATCACACTTTCCAAAATATAAATGCTTCATACATGAATGACTGCAGTGGGCAACCCAGGGCTATATGGGTTATCAAAATACATCTCTCTCACTGACTGCATCTTCACGTTGTTTTATAATGATCTGTCTCTGTGTTTATTTCCCAGCTAGACTATGAATTTCTTGAGAAACAAGCTTTATACTTAGAGATCATGAGCTTATTTACCGTGACACAGACCAATAGCTCTCCCCGAAAATCTATTTTCCCTTTCTTAGACCACATGGCTAAATCTGTTACCTGGAACTCTGCCGTACTCTCAGCCTGTGTGAATCTGCCTTGACTTAGTGCTTTGGATTACCGAGGCCAGGAAACCAAATCCATCCACTATGGTATAAATAAATGACACCCCAATCCAAAATCTGGTGAATTCTCACAGACTTCCATCAATAAACTTTCACTATACATTCAAGCCAGGAACATCTGTACAGATATGTTCAGAGACATTTTCTTCAGCAGCATCTGTAAATGAATGTTGAAATAAAAATGTTTCAATCACCATGCTTTCTGAGTTGATTTTCCTGATAGAAAATTATATTTTTGCAAGGATTATCATGTAAAATATGTGGACTTTTAACCATTAAATTTTCTTAATAAAATTTGCTTTTTTTGGTGAAAGATTATGCAAGGTGTGTCACGTCTAGCCAAAAATGTTCTCCAGTTCTTTTTTACTTTCTTCTTCTTATGCTTTTATGCACATTTTTTGTCCTTCTAGAAAAACATTGCCAGATGGATATACTTTATCTTCGACATTGGCTCAATATTAATTTCTGGTGGTAAGAATAATCTAGTCTAAGGGGAGCATATTTGTCATCCAAAATTACATTGATCTTTCCAATCTTTCCATTTGTTCTGACAGTCTTCTAGACCTTGAGTATATTATAGTGGTCCTTGTGACAAAATCAGTTTGTTTGAAAATTGGACAAATAGTTCACAAACCAATAAAATACCTTCCAAGCATGGCAGGAAATCTGATTCCAGGATTGAAATAAATGATGACAGTAATGTAAAAGTCTATTTCTCTTCAGTAAAAATAATTAACTTAATTAACAAACACATCCCGAGCTGATATAGTGGGTTCAAAAATAATGACAATAAATAAAGCTTTTATTTAGTTTCAAATCAATGATATTAATTTAATCTGTTCTAAACGCATTATTTATGAACTCAATATTTTTAAAAATTAGCTGCAAAATTTTAAAGTCGTAAATAAATCTGTGATTTTAAGCCATGAATAAAGTTTCTGTACTTTGTTAGGTCCTGTCTCTTCACTTGCAAATGAGCCATTTTCTGCCTTTTGATTACAGTTTATACACAGGTTAAACTGCATTGTGAAAACCCCTGTTGCAATGAACTCTGTCTTTTGAGCCAGACTTTGTGTTTTTAAACTCTTATTTTCTCTGTTCTAGTAATATTTGGTGCAAGAATTCCAAACACAAGAGAAGGTGACTGATCCCTTGAGGGTTTGGTCAAAGTGGTTTATCTGAATTTATTTCTAGTTTTTCTATGGTATCAATGGTTGTTGAGCTGTAAGCATGTTACTTGTGGGGAGAAGGGTGGAATAAACTAAAATTAAGTGTCTGAGAACTATAAAACATACGGACGTGTGATTTACTAGACTACTTGTAGGTAAAAGATCAAAAGCGTATTTAATCTTTCTGCTTTTGTCTGAATGTTTCCCTAGAAGGGAAGCGTGCTCAAAATGTTCAGCTAAGTTACTGTCTGTGAGGCTCACAGAGGTATTGAACTACTACCCAGCGTTGCCAGTGCCCTAGCTCTAATGGAAATCGCTGTGTATCTTTAGTGAGAAGAGTAGTACAGTGCTGAATGATTATTCCTATAGGTTTTTCAATCACGGGGCACGTGATCCAATATCCACATATGTAGGCTATTTGAATCACTTATTGTTAACCATGGTAATAGATAACATTGATTATTAAAAGATTATTTAATGAAACATGGTACAAAATAACTTTCTATAGACCTAGTTTTGTTACCTATGTTATTTGGAAGTTATCCTCCTGGCATTCATCAGTAAGTAAGTTGACGGAAATGTTTGTATTTTTGACTTATTCTTGTGAGAAAATCCACCATTTCTAATGTAGACACAGAACCACTAATGCACTCTGGTGAGGAAGGTTGGTTGATGCAAGGAAGTGAGAATCTGGGTTGAACACTTGAACTGAGAGAGTTTTGGAGTAATTTCTCATGCAGATAAGAGAAATTTATGTTCAAGTATGACAAAAATCCAATGTGTTTTGAGCCAGCTTAATATTGCAGAAGTACACAGTTAGACAGACTATGGAAGACAGGCAAGTTGGTACACGTCTGCAGTCCCAGCACTGGGGGGGAATGAGGCACGAGGATCACAAGTTCCAAGTATCACTTGGGAAACTCAGAGAGATGTTGTCTCACAACAAAAAATAAAAGGGACTGGAGATGTAGCTCAGTATGAAGGCTCTGGGTTCAATTCTTGGTATTCCTCCAAGAAGATCAGTAGATGGAGTATGGTGATTCTATAAACATTTAAACACTTCTAAGTGCTGCATGGCTGTAGATACAGAGGATCGGGGGCTGTGGCCAGGTCCTGTGTAGTTGTTATCTAGAGGGATAATGGCTGTGAGAGTCTTCTGTGCTATAAGAATAAAAAACCCTGGCAGTTTGATTGCTCCATACTGGAAAGATTAAGGAATTAGGGAAGAAGAGCAGGTGTTTAGTTTATTTCATTTCAAAAACTACATATCGAGCATCTTAATATTCCAGCTACTTCGACAGGAGTCGAGGACTGAAGAAACCAAGTCTTTCTTCCAGGCAAGCTTGTGATCACTGAGAAAAGGTGGCATGTCAGAGGATCTTTGTCACCAGCCTGTGGTTGGTATCATGACGGCCCAGACAGAAGAGTGTTCAGGGAGAGAGGCCCTTTGCTCAGTCTGGGAGACACCCTGGGAAAGTGTCAGGGAAGGAGCTGTAAGAGACTTCAGAGAACAGCCTGTGCGATGTTTGCAGAGCCCGAGTTGACACTCTTCCTGCAAAGGAGGTGAGGTGAGCAAGACCTGGGCATGAGGCTGGAGGGACAGTGAGGACAATGTAGACCACCTGGGTGATGGGGCACTGGTAAGAAAATGGGATCAAAAATAGGATCCATGCTGAGTACTAAAGGACTTGAAGCCAGAATAGCTTTGACAGACTGGAAATGTTAATGGGACCGAAGGATCGGTCTCTCTATGGGGTGTGCCAGAAGAAGCAATGAGAAAGTCTACAGAGAGTATGAGATGGCCAGAGCATGGGACATCCGGGTGACACTGCTCTACAGGAGACGAAGGTCTGGAGTATCTGTGTGTCCAGAGAGTGTGAAAGGACTGAAAGTGAAAATCCCTTAAACCAGTGAAGCCGTGAGCCGGTGGATTCTCTGGCTCATCCACTGTGACTCCTCAGAATGCCACTGAGAGGTGGAACACAGAGAGAAGTTAGAAGCTGGCTACCGAGCTGGCTGATGGCTATGAGGTGATAACCTGGAAAGCTTTCAATCATAGTTCCATGAAAGAACTCAGCTGCAAAAGCAAAGGACTTGCTGCGCGTTTCTGTGCAGAGCACAGGATTTGGGAGAACCTCAAGGTCCTTGAGATTCCCATTTGGGGCCTCTGTTCTCCAGAGATATGTACATTCCCAAATATGCAGGCTGTTGTAGGGTACAGGGGGAAGGGCTCCATACTCTTTAGTCTTATCTGCCTTCACATCCTGATTAAATTCAAGACATTTACCTTTCCTTGTCATTTTGACTTTGGACAAGAGCCAGAAGTCACACCGTGTCAGATCTGGTGAATAATGTGGATACAGACATGCTGTAATATTTTTTACCTGTCTGCCTTTCTGTTGAATGGCACTTGGTAGCAATATCCACTAAAGTTTTTAAATCACATCTTATAAAAATACTCAGGAAAAATAAATTCCACGACCGCTTCAGAAAGTGGCTAAAATGATGGGATGAGTGTATTCAAAGCAAGCGGGAGTCATACGAAAGGGGTTAATGCCAAGGTCAAATATAAGTTTATCTTTGTCCTTAAAAGGATAAAACATGACTAAACTTATTTCTAAAATGAAAGTTAATAGAAAACCAAAAGGAAGATGACAGGCTGAACAGGCCGAGACAGTCCCCACATACCAGAGTGTGGTGAGGTTTCAGATAATGAACATAATCAAAAAAGTCTCTAAAAGGTCAGCAACTTTTACATCCATTTTTAAAAGCTAATTTTTACATTTTGCTCCAGGACACATACAATATTCATACCTATACTCATTTTTTATAAACTGGAATCTCCCTTTTTCAGAAATCTCTCGGAGGGGATTCATGGAAGCATTTGTGGTCATCGCCAGTGGAAGCCCGTGTTCTTGTCCTCATGAACCATTGGGCATGCACAGCCCACGACTCTGCAGAGTGACCACACATGTGATCGAACTACCAGCGCTAAGGAAGAAGCAATTTTTCACAAGTTCCTTCTCTATTTGAAGGCATGGGCAAAAGGTGGTCACCTCAATGGACTTTCAGTGTCCCTTTTTCTTTTTTCTTAATTTCTAAATTTTTTTCTCATCTGTTTCCCTACGGTACCATTTATTGCCAGCAGTGGCAAATTCGCTATTCCTTGCTAAGAACCAACTTTATTGAACTGGAAATCTCACCTTCTTACTATTTATTAATATAGTTTTAAGAGAATCCTCCCATTTTGTTGGGTAGCTGTTCAGTTGGGTTTAAATGTGATGTACTTGTTGGCTATTTAGCCCCATGGGGACGGTGCTGAGACAGACTTACTCAGGCTTCCTTTGAACACAGAAATGAAAATCAATAAACAATTTGAACTTCTTCGAGGGGAATTTTTCTCCTCTAATGAATATACAAGCTTGGTTACAGCTTAATTCAGAGATTGAATTTAGTGAGTGTTTTTGCCTTTGCCACAAGCATGACAAACAGAAGCTTCAAATGACATACCCCACAGGGAGACTTAATGTTAAAAAAAAAATCATCCTCTCCCAGCCCAAGCCTACAAAAAAATGAGACAACTCAACTATGGTAATAATTGGTCTAACTGGAATAGAGAAATGTTCCAGTGACTGCCCGGTGATATCATTTGTCCTGTCTATACAAAAGAATTTTGAGAGGAAGAAAATATACAGATGAAAAGAACAGCAAAACAGAGCTTAATTAGATCAAACACTAAGTAGTTTCTCAATTAGGATATGTGCATTTCAAGTGATGAAAAACACAACCTTGGCTTTGGGCAGTTTTGGAAGCAGGGGCTCTTGGGATTTTACTAAGTCTGTTCTTTCCTCTTCCCTCGACAGCAACTTTGTCCCTATGCTCTGCGCTGCAGCAAGGTGTTCATCTGTAACGCTGCACGGCTGCCAAGAAAAGAAGTGAAGCATTTTTTCCCACAATTGTTGAGCAAAGCCCGGGTCCTCGGTCCTGAATAGGGGCCTGAATAGGATCGTCTGTCATTTCCTGTCTGTGGCCAGGGGACCAGTGAGTGCTGACTGACTTTTGGCCACAGAGATCTTGCTGCAGCATGAAGAAGGGTGTCAACTCCAGGCAGGTCTTGCAGTATCTGTCAAGGCTGATTTCTCAATGCAGATTTGAGGTGCTGTTTTACAAAATGGGGGTGAGAGTGCACTGCATGATGAAACTGCAGTTGCAGGCAGGTATAAGGGGTTGGAGAAATGATTGATTAAATTAGTTAATGCTGATACTAGAATCATATCTTAAAGTGTGGCAATCAACTGGTCCATAGCCATAATTCACCAGCAGAAGACTACAGCATTAACATGCATTAGTGAATGATAAAATCTTAAAATACTATCAAGAAGAATGAAGACACGACTGTCTCAACATTCAGCAAATATCACCAAAGAAACGAAAGTGACTACTGACAAACAAGATCTATTACTAAATACCTGTGAAAAATAAGATTTCACACTTCTGGTTGCCAAGGACTCCAGAGCCCTAGATTTTTCTTGCATAGTATTTTACTCAGATTTCTGAGTTTTCTGAATGATTTAGAAATGTACACAATGGAGTAAAGGAAAGGAAAATGTACTACAGATTTTTTTCTCTTTCAGCACCCCTCCCAATTTTTCTCTGGTAAAAGAGAAGGGGCATGCAGCTAGAGGAGGCTGTAAGATTTCTTATCTTTAGCCTGTGCGAAACTAGAGAAAACACTGTATTGCTGGTTTGCGTCAAGGCCAGCTGGAAGAGATAATTTAGGTGGGCAATGATGGGTGGGGTCTTCGGGGGTTAGAGGCGGAAACCACCACACATCTGCTTGAGCCTGAAGAAAGCATCAGGTCTTTTTCGGAGTCCCAGATTCTTCCTTTCACTCACATCTACTCTTGGTATCAGTGGTTCTTTAAATTCCACAAATCCCCGTGTTTAAATATTAGAACGTGATTCCATTCCTGGGAAAACGGGCTGGCCAGATTCCCGACTCATTTTCAGCAAATGGAATATGCGAGAAATAATGGGGGATCTGTTTTAGGGCACAGAAAGCACGGCAACTCCCCCCTTGCTCTCTCTGGCTCTTGCCCTGCAGGAAGCTCAATGTCCTGAGGATGCTTTGGCAGCCCTGGGAGGAGGTCTTTGTGTTAAGGAAAAAAGTCCTCTTGCTAAAGACTGAGGCGTCCAGCCTCCTACCATGGAACTGCACCATCTTGGAGGAAATCCTCCAGGCCCCATCACTATTTCATCTGTGACCTCAGCCTATATCTTAATCTTAACCTTATCCTTCTGAGAAACCATGAATGGGAAGCACTCGGCTAAGCGGTACCCATATTTAGGACCCTCAGAAAATGTAAGATAGGAAATAATTGTTGTTTTAAGCTACTAAGTTCGGGGATGATTTGTTATTCAGCAATAGATAATAAATTCTGTATGTGGGAACTCTTCACATGCATAGCCCAATAAATTGTTCAATCAACTGAGTATGCGTTTACCACCGGCTCCTCCCGTATCCAGTGTAATCTCACACTTAACCTCAGCACGTTTCTTATCTCCTGTTGTCCAGACTGATCCTCTCTGAACTCATCTCTCCTTCAAATTTCTGATTTTCTAGTCAGTAACATACAATTTAGCACATCATCTTCCTTCAACTGGTTCATATATGTTATATTTGGCAATCTTCCCACAGAACACAGGGCTTCATACTTTAAAATATCTCTAAATGCATTTTTGGATTCAATGTCTTAGTTAATTGAAGGAACAAATCAGTCCCTTGAAGCAGCTTGACCCCTAGAGAAATCAAATAAATGGTTCTTTGTTTTGGACCAGAGCTATGCTAAAGTTTTAGGCAGCCAGCAATCTGTTTTGCTCATATCTACCATCTGATTTTACCTCTGCCTAAAACAGGACTCAATAGACATTTTTTTCTGTAGAAGAATAGTATATTAGTTAGCTTTTCTATTGCTAATACTTAACACTCGACAGCTATTATTTAAACAAAGCGAGGTTTAATTTGGCTCACAGTTTAGGGATTCAGTACATGGTTATCTGGTTCCCAGGCAAACACAGCATGTTAGAAACCCTGGAGTAGCAAGCATGCTTAGCTCATGGAGACGCAGAGCACAGTGCCAGTGCCTAATGTCACACCCAAGTGACCCGCACATCCAGAGCTACTGCCACCCTCAAATTCCTTAGGTGACTCCCAGCTCAATCCCACTGATACAGTGAAGTTTAACTGAGAGGAGGGAGGGAAAAAGGGAGAGAGAGAGGGAGGGAGAGGATATTTTGGCTTTGCTAGCCATATGCAACTACTCAACTTTGCTGGTATAGAGCAACAGTGGTGATAAATAAGTCAAAGAATGGAGATGACTGTTCCAGCAGCATTTTATTTATTAAAACAAGTAGCAAGCCAATTTTGGCTCACAGGCAGTAGTCTGTGGATTGATGATCTAGGGTAATGTTTCCCAACATTCCCACATCAAGAGAAGAACCTAGAGAACTTGATTTAAAATAAAGACACCTAACCCACAATCGTGTCTGAAAAAGCACATCTGACAAACCTTTTATGCTGAGAAATTTGGAAAACTGGGGAAGAGAATCTAATTTGCTGTTTTGCTTCTTCCAGAGTTAGTCAAGAATCACATTTCTTTTTTTTTTTTTTTTTTTTTTTTGGTACCAGGGATCGAACTCATGACCTCACGCTTGCCAGGCAGGCACTTTTGCAGCTGTATTAAATATCCGGCCCCAAGAATCACATTTCTTTATTATATTATTATTACTATTATTATTTTGGGGGGGTACCAGGGCTTGAACTCACGACCTTGTGCCGCTGAGCTGTATCCCCTAGAATCCCATTTCTTGATGGCGAGGATTGCTGTGGGGTGCAGGGCCGTAAGCCTCATCTAAAGACTATTAGGTTCCTCAGAATACGCAGCTTCATTCCACATGGCAAGGAAGACAGACAATGAGTTAAGTAATCACTTCCCATTTTGGGATGGGAAACAAATGTCACAAGAAAAACTTGTGGATTTTCCACCGGGCTCTGCCAGTTTAAAAGTGTGTATCACCTTAGTTACTCTTCTGCACAATGTGTAATTTTCTTACGAAGGTATTTTCTTTGCAAGACTAAGACTTTTTTCTAGGATCAGTACTGGGAATTGAACCCAGAGTCTTTGCACTGAGCTACATCTCTGGCTCTTTTTCGGTTTTGTTATTTATTTCGAGATGGTCTGTTTCTAAGTCACTAAACTGCCTGGGCTGGACACCAAATTAGCAATCCTCCTGCCCCTGCCTCTCACAGTGCTTGGAATTACAGGTGTGGACCACTGCGCTTGGTTTATGATTAAGGTTTTGGAGACAAAAAAGTCAGATATATATCATGACACAAAGTGCAGAGCAGAAACACTTAAACCTGACAAAATCTGATCAAAGAAGTGACTGATATCTGCAGTGCTGTGCTACTGGTAGGTTGTCAAATGTGTGGCCTGTTTATAGCAAAACTAATAGCAGTTTTTTCATAGGTTTCTTATATGCATTGTAAGTCCTCATCCTACTCTAATTTATTGAGTCATACAGTACTCTAAGATTGCTTCTCTTTTTCATTTTGCATCAGTAATTTTGTTTTGTAATGTCAATAAACATGATCAAAGAGAAAAACTAGGCCTATTAATCAGCTCTGATTCTCTCACGCAAATCATAGGGTGTAATTATCATTGAGGTAGATATGGAGAGCCTGGGACCTGCTCTCTTAACCTTGATGGTATTGATACTCCAGATTGGAAACGTTTTTGCCGTAGTTGAGCACATTCTTCTATGTGTTAGATGCCGGCACACCTTCATGCTGTGACAATCAGAAATACCTCCAGACACTGCCAAATGTCCTGGGGTGGGGGTGGAGGGACAAAATTACTCACTGACAGCATGTGCAATACCCCAAGCAGACTGGAGGACAGAAGAGCTTTCCAGTTGTCTTATATGAAGTTCCCACTCCTAGTAATCCCCTGAAATAGAGACAAGCAAAAAAGAGAACCATGTAAGCTATAGTTTTGATCAACTCAGTTTTTCTCTTGGCTCTACGTGTATGAGCACCTACAGAGAAACTTGGCTTTCCTGGAAAAACTACATGGGGAATCAATGCCTTGGAAACACAAGGGGACCACTGCTTTGTGCGATCCTGTGGTAATGACCCAGATGTTAGAAAACCATTTGCACACACTGACCCAGGCTTGCCGCATTTTAACAAGTCTGTGCCTGAAGAATTCTAGGGACTGTGAGCAAGAACTAGGCGGCATGCACCATCTGGTGTTTCAAGCCATACACACGGTAAGCCCGATTAAGACCTACATTTATACTGTTCATAAATAGGGCTTATTCTGAAACAAGCAGAAGCCCCTAAAATAAACAAGCCAATTGAGAATTGTCTCTTAATTTGAATTTCACAACAATGGGATTGTAGACTACAACCTCTGACACTCTTCTGGGCTGAACAGTGCCTCTCCTCCCTGAAATTTGTATGTGGGAATCTGGGTTGGGCTGATTAATGGTCAACATGAGTGGGAACACCCAGCGGAGCAGAGTCAGCATGGATCTGGGAGAGGAAGACCCACCTGAGGACTGTTCTCAGAGCAGGTATAGAAGGAGAACAGGAAGGGATGATTTTCATCGTTGATTTTCCTGGAGAAGCTTTGTGGCAGCTGGCTTTCCTGGTATGGACTGGGCTCTCCTGGTTGCAGGGTTCAGGTCCTCATTGTCACCAGGAGTGGTTGCTGTTCTCTTCCAGGAGCTCTGGTCTTGAGGATCTGCTTGAGCATTGTTTCCTGGCTCCAGCGCAGATCCCTCAGCTTTCTGACACAGATCCCTCAGCTTTTGGGTGAGACAGACTTGCATGAACATTGCCACAGGCTCCAAGCCCTTGACTGAATCCTTTGGGTCTGCAATGCACAGACAGATCTTCGCACTCTTCTACATGTGACTCCCTGAGCAAACACTGTGGGATACTCTTGTGGATTTACGTGTCCCACATTAAATCTGCTCTCTTGCAAACCACCAACTCTAGTAAGCACTGACTAAAACAAAGTCCTAACCCCAGGCCTTCGGAATGTGTTTGGAGATGGTGTGCTCAGGGTCGACACCAATCCAATGCAACTGGTGTCCTTACCAGGAAAGGCAACTTGGACACACATCTGTGCCCACCCAGAAGACCACGTGAGGACACATGGCCAAGAAGAGAGGAACCCAATCCTGCTGGCACCTTGGGCTTGGATTTCCAGCTTCCAGAACCTTGAGAAATCCTAGTTTGTTTTACTTGAGCCAACAGTCTATGGTATTTTGTTATAGCAACTCCAGAAAACTAGCATGGATGCCATGCATACTCTGAGCATCTAATATGATCCAATATGATCACAGTAAATGTTCATAGTTGTGATATTATTGTTAGTTCAGCAATATTTTCAATTAATTCCCCCCAGATTTATGGAGTGTCTATTCTGTTTCAGATTCTATGCTGTACTGTGAGGATGCAACGAGATGTCAACACAGTGTCTATGCTACAGGAGGGTAGGACAGTCTAGAATATAAAATGCAAAATACTTCACTTAAAAAACAAAATGAAGTGCCATTAGTGAAGACCAGATTCACAATCCTTTATCTGCAAGGTCAAAGACTAAAAGAGGAAGTTTTTTTCCCATAACTTCTTTGATAGCAAAACCTGCCCTAAACTTAACTCACCGGATGGCAAGACTAGACAATGAGCAGTTAACGCTGGCCTGCTGAGTATTTTTACGTTTGCACCAAATCAGCTGTTTCCGTGCAGCTCTTTCTGCAGCACTGGCTGTAGGACACCTGCTACTGCACTTGGGTTTCCCTCCCTCCCTCCCTCTCTGTCTCTGTCCCTTCCCCTCCCTTGGTGCCTGGGGATGTGGCCTCCACAGAACAGTAGTAAAATTTCATTCCTCTCTGTCGCTGCTTTCTAAGAGACCACGTCAAAGGTAACAAGGTAGCTACTACTAGATTTCTAAAGCTTTCCTACCACACTGGCTTTGGAAGTGAGCTGCCCAGCGTATCTGAGAGCAGTAGGGAGCCAGGTGGGGGTGGTGAGTAGGATTAATCTTTGGCCAGCACCAGGTCACAGCAAACACAACTGAGGCTAACAAGAGCTACATGTAGAGGCAAAGGTGCTGGAAACTCAACTGGCTGAAGCCATTGTTGATATGGAAGCCATGAGAATACAAGGATTTGGAAGGGCAAGATTTTGATGGAGCTGGAAACTTGCAAAAAATATGTGTGTACACAATAAGCTCAAGGTAGTTACTGCTACCATAAGACTTGCTCTAAAAGCCTCAGAGGTATTTTTAGGGAAATTTGTATGGAAAATTGAAAAGAAATCCCTCTCATGAAGCTAATGGGCAGTTGTGCTGAAAATCAGATCTGTGATTTGAGTTCTAAGGTTGCAGAAGCGTAGAAGACTAAATGCAAGCAACCTGTGACAAAATTGTGGCTCTGATAAGGACAAAGTGCACCCGAGACCTCCTATTGAAACATTTAGACAAGCCCGGGGATCCTGAGCTCCAGATTCCATCCTGACCAGCAGAAGCAGTCACTTCCTTTCTGCTGGAAGAAAACAGCTTTCTGTTTCATGGAGACCTTGCAATGGCCTCACGTGGACTCATTTCCTTGTAAGATGATGGTCGTTACACTCAAGACTAATCCATGCCACCCATATTGTGCTAGGCAGATAAGCAATCCTTTCTGAGCATCCTCAAGTGAGAAAGTCCAGGCCTTTTTCTGAGGTGCAGCTTTCATACCAAAGGAATTATAAGAATTGAAGGAATGCTAGTGAGAAGTAGAGGAAATTACCTTGAGGGTGTCAGGTCAGAGAGAGAGGGAAGAATGTAGGGGTCAGTGGGAAAGAATTCACTCCCATGGGGGCATCCGACCATGCATCAGGGTTCAAAGTCTTCAGAAGGCACTGGCAGTAGAGCCAATGGTTTATCAAGACAGCCCTCGAGCGCTCAAGTCATGTTCAGCCTGTGTTACGCCAACTGCAGATTCCAGGGCTCCCTTGGTTTATATGGAAGGAGGGACACTGGAATCACAGGGAAGTGGGTATGTTGGGTAGGGATGTGTGGCCTGCAGCCTTACCTCCTATGTTCTCTGAGGGACAATAAAGAATGTACTAATCGCGCAGGGTGGAGGGCACCAGTGTTTGTGACAAGTTCAGCTGTATCTACCCTCTGTAGGACAAGTTTGGTGGAGCTTATGGTATGCACCATAAAACTGAACCCATCAATGCCAAGTGTTAAGTGAGACCCTCAAAGGAATGAGGCCACATGGCACCTAGTCATCATTAAAGACCACATGCAATTATCCTAAGACTGTCCAGGCCACACTGACCATCAGAGTGCCTGATCTGCAGG
>RJWT010031093.1:0-14473 GCA_004365215.1 Cuniculus paca | reverse complement strand
GGGAGGAGCAGTGGGAAAACTCTAATCTCAGTCTTTTATGATGATCTAGGTATTAACATGTATCACAATTTTGGTGAATCCATTTATTCCCTGTATGTTTCTTACACAGACATGAGTTGTAGCTAATACATGCCGAGCAGTTCTCAGTCATTAGGTCTCCGACCACTGGTATCAAAACTTTTTAGAAAAAATCATTTTAGCCGGGCCTCATAGTGCATGCCTGTAATCCCAGCACTTGGGAGGCTGAGACAGGAGGACCATTGCAAGTTCGAGACTAGCCTGGGCTACAGAGTGAGCTCAAGGCCAGCCTGAATGGCATAGTGAGACCCTGTCTCAAAAAGACAAGGGCCAGGGATTTAGCTCAGCGGCCTAAGTACCTGTCTGGCAAGTGTGAGGTCATGAGTTCAATCCCTGGTGCCACAAAAAAAAAAAAATCATTTTGAGTAGCAAATTGTTCTTCCCTGTGGTTCAGTCCCATGTCTGAGACTTGCAGTAATGCGGGAGCAGTTTACCATCACTACCAAAGCATTTGCAGAGGGTTCCAACTTCCTGCCTGGGGAAGAGATGAAGGATTGATTCACATAAATAACAGTTTTTCAGAGGTTTACAGGTGGAAGGAACTTTTTGAAGAAGTGGAAGGAACTTTCTGAAGAAGCGAAAGAGTCCTTGGATCCTTGGTGTTCATTCTACAGCCACTTCTTTGTTTTCATTACAGGGACGATCTCCCACAGCCTTAACAGGATGTTGGTTCTTTCTTGGTGCTGTCAGCACCTTTCTCCATCCTCATTGAAACTGCAGGAGAAGACGAGGCTTCTCTTTTTGTTTCTTTAAATATATTAGGATTCTCCATTTAGATTATCTCCCTGATAGCTCCAATGTTTCAGGCATTTGCACACAGGATTCTACTGAATGTCGTAGTTATTGGTTAACGGTCCTCATTCTTTGTTTCTTCCTATGTTTTTAAGACTGTGTGCGCGCGCGCGCATGTGTGTGTGATCTGATATTACTTGGCACTTTATCTACAGGGACTCTTTAAGAGCTAGGTGGCAGATTCATCATTCCTCTACAAAAGGCACATGTAGTCCAGAATCACTTTTAAATAAATCACTAGTTTTCAGACCACACAGGTGACATTAATTCAGACACAGACCTGCATGAAAATCAACTTGTAATTACAATTTTTCCCCTACTCATTCAATGCCAGTATTGACACAGGTGGGTTTCCTGTTGTGCTCTTCTGTTTGTAATTATTTGTTCACAAGAGTGCACCTGCCCCAGCTTCACACGCAACCCCCGCTCTGTTGGTGTCCTCCACCTGAGCCGGCCCCTTGGGCTTTGTCTCTTGTGCCCTTTAAGACAGCAACTTATCCTTTTCATCTAAATCATTAGATTCAGGTTTCATGATAGGGAATGAAAAGCCCCTCCTGCTTTCAGTTTTTCCGACAAAGAATATTTAGATGAGATTATGATCCACACAACAATCTTACCCCACAAATGGGGATGGTTTTAGGTCAAGAGCATGAAGATACAGTCTGTAAAACAACAACCATTATTTTGAGTGAGCCTGGAAATTATCTTGGCCCACGGCTTAAGGAGCATTCACTAAAAAGCACACAGATGTTCCAGATCACAGAGTGTCCCTTAGCCCAGTTCTTGTTGCTATCACGGAATACCTGAGACTTGAAACTTAATAAAGAAAAAAGGTAGATTTTGAGATTTTGGGCTCGTAGTTCTAGAGACCTGAAAGTTCCTTTGAATGTGGCCCTGTGGTGAGGGCCTCATGCTGCCTCCACACAAGGCAAGGCGGGATGCAGGGTCATCCAGAAGAGAAAGGACACTAGGGGCATCCTTGTTTCATAACAGCTGCTCGCAGTGGTAACTAAGAGCTCACTCACTCGAGAAAGGCACTTTTCCTTCCCAGGGCTCCGCCTGCTGACCCAAGGTCTCCCATCAGCACCCCACGCCCTTGCTGACATGCAAGGGGTCGAGGTTTGAACACACAGGCTCGCATCGTAGTGGAGGGGGAAAGCCTTTGTCATTGTAGCTAGAGATACCGCATACATTATTTTTAATCGTGATTTTTAAAAAGCACATCACAAAGTTTATCATCTCAATCATTTAAGCGCACAATTCAGTAGTGCTGGTATGTTCATATTGTTGTGCAAAAGACCTCTAGCATTTCTGCACCTACAAAATGCCCACTGAAAATCAGTTCCCCATCTCCCTGCTGCCCCAACTCGCACACCTAAGTTCGTTGGTGATGCAGTCAATCAGGACAGTGACACTGGCCATAGCAAAATCTGCTAACATTTCAGGATCGAATTTAATTCTTATTATCGTTTGCTTGACTCCTGAGAAAATAAAGCTCATTCATTCGGAATCAGATAATTAGCAAATGTTACATTAGCTAAAACAGTATTTCCTAAATCATGCACTAGAAGCAAAGAACTTTACTGCTTTTGGAAACCTAAAGGTCAAAAAGGACACCAAGGTCATTTTGAAAACAAAGCAAACAAGCCTGGTGCTCACGCTACAGCCAGGAAACACTAAAGGAGCTCGTACAAGGGTCACTTTTAACATCCACTTCTAGCCACCAGAACACGTCACTCTCCAGGGAACAACACTGACAATGCACAGAAGTCAACCAATTTAAAGTTTGACTTCTTAATATTTTACTTCAAAATTAAAATCCACTTTTCCCAAATCTAAAATACATTGTACAACATGTATTTGCATTTGTATTTATTTGATTTTAACTTGCTATGTTTACATTTTATCATTATAGTATCACATCTCTAATTCTGAAATTTATCCTTATAGATGTTAGAATCGTCTCTAAATAAAATCTTGGCTGAGGATTAAGTCCTCTAAATTCTATATGGGAAACTCTGCCAACTCATCTCTATTAGTCAGATTTCCTATGACTGGATACAATACCCACCAGTTTGACTTGATTCATGGTTTCTGCAGACTTAGTCCATGGTCAGCTGGCTCCAAGGCAGGAGCATCATGACAGAAGAATATGGAGAAACAAGGCTGCTTCCTTATGGCATCGAAGAAGCAGAGCAAGGAACAGTGAGAGAAGGGGCCAGGGACCAGATAGAGACCCCAAGGTCACGCTTTCATGACCCTCCTAGACACACCCTGAAGTGTGCTTTACTAATGCCCTGGGTGGTCCCCAGCCACTCAAGATGACACAATTTAGCTTAACTGTCACACCGTTTTTTGTATAAATACTGAAATCTGTTGATATGATTAGCTCTAATGACTTTATGTCACAGCTGTTACTCAATATTTCAAATTTCATACGAATGAACAAAATACTTACCTCTTTATAACATTTATATTTAGGTCAATTCCGCCAAACCTGGACAGGAACTCGAGGTATGGTACATGACCAGAGCTGGTGAGAGGGATCTATACTCCAACCAGAAAAATGACCACATGTTAGGGAATTCAGATCCAAGCACTGGACCACATGACAGGTTTCCAAATCACCATGTAATGTAGGATACTATTAATGGAATGGCATTCTGTTAAACCTTTCCAATCACTTACCCAGCTGTTCCAGCCGACATGCATATACATATATGAATGTCAGTCTGTGCTCAACTTAAGTCAACAAGTTATCTACAGAATTATCTAATATCTAATTCTAATCCAGCTAAATCTAAAATCTACCTAAAAATAAAATTAGGAGAACTATATTCTAATATTTCATGTATATCTTAGAAGCTGAGGCAGAGCTCAATTTTACCCTCTGAGTGTCGTACGAACTTTCTGTACAGTCATACTGCTTTAGGGCAAAAAAGTCATTTTAAATTTAAAATTCTGTAAAGGATGCTATTGGGTCAAGTGAGTCAACCTGAATTGAAAAGTAACTGAAAGTGCTATCTCAGTGTTTAATTCAGTAAAGTTGGCAAGTGTGCTGTGATTATGTAAGAGAATAGTTCTTATCAGGAAATACGAGATGTGACTGAAAATATGGTATGTATCTAAATAAGACGTTACCGTAAAAGGCACACTGCCATGAATCTCCCTCAAAATTTCCCCCTAGCTTCAAACACAGTTATCCCATCGTCCTTGCCACTTTCTGAAGCAGTTCTGCAAGTGCTCTTTCACAGGTGTCTTTAGTTGTTCTGTCACGGCTGCCTTAATGTCTTCAAATCAGTTCAAAACATTTACCCTCCATGGTCATTTTGACGTTGGGGAAGAACCACAAGTCACCCAGTGCCAAATTGGATGAATAAGGTGGAGGAGGACGTACTGTGATGTGTTCCCAGTCTGACTTTCTGTTCAATGGTGCTCACCAACAGCACTCGCTGCATTTCTTGTTCCACCACATAAAGACACGCACGAAAGAGGACTTACAGAACCGCTGCAGAAAGCGGGCAGAACGATGGGACAAGTGTGATCAACATGAGGGGACATATTTCGAAGGGGAGTCATGGTAACGTGTCTTTTACTGCAACAAAACTTTTAAATCTAAACATTCACTGTATATTTCAATGACCCCTTGTCTACACTGAACTGTTTAGGATTGAAGAGCTGTGATACAAGCAACTTCTCAAATTATTTTTTAGAGAAAGTATTATATATGTGTATATATATGGAGTGTGTTTGTTACACACACATACATGCAGAGATATGAGAGATCACAGGAGAAGCAAACAACACAGTATTCACAATAGGCAAATCCACGTAGAGGGTGTGTATTAGCTGTGCCATACGAGAGCTCTTTATTTGTTCCATTCTTACAGCAATTTCTAAAGGATGAAATTACTTCTAAATAAAAGTTAAAATGTTTAAATAAAAATAATTATTCAAAAAAGCTTTATGAACCTAGAATTTAAATCAATACGCATATGCACAGGTAGCAGGTATGTATCATGAATAGGAATATATTCCACGAAGCGCTGGCTCCGTGCGCTCCAAAGGTCGCGCTTCTCTCTGCGATTTAAAACATGCAGACTGGACGAGGAGACCAGAGGGAGGAGGTAGGCTGGCCGGGGCCCCGGGAAGGCGTTGCTTGCAAAGGACGCCACGGCTTCGTGCTGGGGGTGCATCAGTCAGCAGACCTAACTGCGAGCAAATGCTGCCGAAGGGCAGGAGCAGAGGCCCCGTGGGTCCCAGGCTGCACCCCGCGGCGCGGCTGAGACAGGAGCCGGGGAGGGAGGAAAGGGGATCTACCCGGGCAGCGCCTCCTTCGCAGCTGGGCGCAGCGACCCCTGCAGGCTGCACGTGGGCAGCCCTCGCCCCAGCTGCCGGGGGTGGGGCATTCTCCACCGCTCAGGGCCTCCTGCCCGGGCCTGCAGAGATCTATGACTTCAGAGCCCGGGTCCTCCCACTACAGGGGAAAAAACCCTGCCTGCAAAGAGAGAAACAGACCAGCGGGCAGCCCCAGCTTTCCGCACATTTCCAGTGGGTTCCAAGGCGGCCCGGAAATCCTTGTCCTAGCTGGTTTCCAGCGCTGAGACAAGCTGAGAATCCAGGCCGCGGGGATGGTTCCGCTTGGTGCTCAGCTTTTCTGTACTCGCGTTTGCTAACACAAACGCGCCAAGGTGCCTTCTGGAAGCCAATTCTTAGGTTAGGGCTGGATACGGTGGGGTGAGGCTGGGGGTTTTAAATCAGATCCATCATCTGCTAAGAATCTTCCAAGAAGCATTTTTCTCTAACAGGGCACAACCACCAAGCCCAGAACAGATTTTTTTTTTCCTTCTGTAGGATCTGTTTACCAATTCAACTTTCAAAGCCGTCCATGGGAGCGCCCAGAGAATAACACCACCTTTAAAAACACAGCATACCTATTAGTTTTAATGGAAAGGAAGGAAACTAATGGAAACGGGGCAGGATATAGGCGAAGTTTCCTCATCCTTCTCGCCCTAATCAGCCATGAAAACGCGCTGGAACAACACTGGAGCTAAGGGGAATTCAGCCTAGAACTGAGAAATCTTTCCTAGCTATGAGGGTGGAGTCCCATGACATCCTTTACTAGAATTGTGGGTTTCCACTTGGGCTTCTATTACTCTCTGAGAAAGTCAGTTTGGGTCAAATTTGTCGTAGAAAGATCTACAGGCCAGGGACAGAGCAAGGACAGCGGCCACCACGGCCCCTGACCGATCACAGTTCAGCTGGCCCACAGGTCCCGTGGCCTGGAGCTGTGGAAAAGCACGGGGTTCGTCCCGGTCCTTCCGGGGAGCCTGCCAAGCCCTGCTCTTTCACGAGTCTTTGAAGTTCTTTAGTGCTCAGCGACTTTTTTGAAAAACAGATGTAGCTTTTAAAAACAGACACGCATTTCATATTTTCTGTACTTTTTCTCTTCCTGCGGAGCTGATTCATTTGGGAAGATTGTCAGAATTTTAAATTCGTATTAGATCATCACTATAAGGACACGAAGCAGGAAATAATATTTTAACTCTCTGCTTGGCACAATGCGTCAGCTACATCCATCCTCATCCATCCTTGGCAGGACCCGAGGCAATGTTTTCCCCGAGGGTGAATGGTCTTTAAAAGGAGGAGAACGCAACCTATGACTCAGCAATTGCTGTCTGAGGCCGAGAGAACCGAAAACATGGCCCATGCAAACGCTTGGACATCCGTGGTCACCAAGCAGCCACGGAAGTCAGAAAGTGAAAACAATTCCAGGTCATCAGCCAATGAAAGGGCGAACACCGTGTTCATACAGTGGACGGCTATTTGGCCATAAAAAGGAATGAAGGAGTGATCCTTGTAAGCCTACGAAGAAGCCAGACACAAGAGATCCCGTCCTGTGTGATCCATTCATAGGAAATGTTTAGAATCCACAGGGACAAAATGGAGCTCGGCTGTCTCCGGGTATGGGTGGAAGGACAGAATATGAGTAACTGCTATGAGCACAGGCCTTCTTTTTTGGAGGAGGAAGTGGTAATAGTTGCCAATTGTGAGTACACTAAAGCATAAACCTGGGTGTGGTGGTGCATCCCTGCAACCCCAGCACTGAGGGAGGCCGAGGCAGGGGGATGCCAAATTCAAGCCAAGCCTGGGCAGCTTAGTGACTTAGCAAGATCCTGTCTCAAAATAAAAAACGAAAAAAGGGCTGGAGATGTACTCAGTGCAAAGGCTCTGGATTAAATTCCCAGTACCAAAAAATAAGTAAATAAATAAAATTTTTAAAAGCACCAATTTATACATGTTAAAAGGATGAAGTTATAGAAATTACAATCTTAATAAAGGTGTTGTTTAAAAATGTAGATAACAGAACTGGACATGGTGATGCATGCCTATAATCTCAGCACTTGGGAGGCTGAGGCAGGAGGATCTTTGTGAGTTTGCGACCAGCCTGGGCTACAAAGTGAGCTCAAGGCCAGCCTGAACTGCATAGTGAGACCCTGCCTCAAAAAGGGGGAAAAAAAAAAGTAGGTAACAATAAAGGGTAGCATAAAAAGGTTGTATGTCCTCTTTGTGAAATTCTTAGAGCAAACAAAGGGGAAGCATTAAAAAGGGGAAGAGAAAAGTTCCTTGTCTCCTTTCTCCATCCCTAACACATGGGGGGCAGTCATGGGGGGCCTACAGTCATGGGGCACAGGAGGATGGGGTCTGCAGTGTTGGGAGCCAGGGTATCCAGATGGGGATCTGGGGTGAGGGTGGTGTTGTCACAGTGGACATCCCCCTGCCTCGGCCTCCTTCAGTGCTGGGATTGCAGGGGTGCACCGCCACACCCAGGTTTATGCTTTAGTATACTCGCAGAGGACCAAACACAGTGCTGGGTCACAGAACAGGGAGGCTGCTCAAATAAGGAAACAGCAAGAATAATGGAAGAAACCCTCTTGCTCAGAGCAAGGGTGGGTACAAACAGGGAAAGGAAAAGATGGGAATGATCCCTGGAGGGCTGGGTTAGAACTGATGGTGCTGATGTGAACTCTGGGTTTTCAATACATAAAGACTGACACAGAAATAAATGTAGATCTAAACGCAGGCATACAGGTGGGGACAAGTGGGTCCCCCCATGGCATGAACCACCGCGGTGCCTGGATCCTAGCTTCTCCACATCTCCCACTCCAAGGAACCAGGGCTCTGGGATCAAATGCACGATTCTAAAACCAGGGAAATGGAAGTCGCAATGAGAGTAGGATCCCTTAGGAAGCAAAGAAGGGCTCAAGGAATGATAAGGACATCAAAGGACACAGAAACCAGCCTGAGGGCTGCTATCACCACGCTGGGGTCCTCTAAACAGCAAAAGAAAGAAAGTAACGAATGGACCCCCTTACTAGGAAATCTGGAGTCCCTGCAACTATATAAATAGTAAATGAATAAATTGAAAGTCAGATGCAAAATGGGATATTTACTAATTTCTAAATTTCACTCACAAAATCTGTCTTACTGACAAAGTGCTTGCCATGGGAAAAGCCGGGTGATCCTGGCAACCAATGGCTGAAGTGAAGGGACAGAAGAAAATCACAGGCGACCCTTTGAGGCGCAGTGAGAACTCAGCCTCGCTGCTGTGACATCTCTGCCAGAGATGCCAGCCAGCAGGTGGCCATCGGGAGACACCAGAGGAACCCGGGCTGGGTCACTCCACAGATGAGCAGTCCTGCAGTGCTCCGCGTGTCAAGGTCTCGAAAGCCAAGGACAGGCAGAACTGTAACTGGAGAGAGGCGAAAACCAACTGCAGTGCAGTCGTGACCCAGATCCTGCGAGGTCTATATGGGACAACTCGGAAACCCAGCTGGCCTCCAGGGCTGAGATGTGAGCGCTGAGTCAAGGTTGACGTCCCTGTTTCGATGGCTGGATTGTGACTATGAGAGGATGGTGTCCTCGTTTGAAGGAAATTCTAAAACATTTGAAAGGAAGAGAGAGAAAAAAAAAAGGGAAGAGAGAAGCCAGCTGCCCTTCCCGTGAGTCAGCCGAAGCCATGCTGGGTCTGGGAGGAGTACAAGCCGCCAATTTGCCCTTCCCGTAAGACATGCAAACCATGCAGGGCCAAGGGAGAGAGAAGCCGGTTTACCCTTCCTGCGCACCAACTGGCACACAGGCTGGGAATCAAGAAAACCCCCCATAAGTAATCAGCTGGTTTAGAGGACAGGCTGAGTTGATAGCAACTGAGGTACAAAAATAACTAAATGCTTATATTGTTTGATTGACTTTGCAGGCCTAAGGCTGGTAGTCTGAGCATTTATTAGAAGGATAACAGTATGCAGTATACCAAATACGGGGGATTTCCTTCTATCTTGTTTTTGTTTTATTCTGTTTTATTTGATTTTACTATGTCTGGTGGTATGGATGACTATTGTGAAGATAACAAGATCTATTATGGTAGCCATCGTTGATTTCCTATTACCCTGTTTTGAAGTTCTGTACCACTTTCACGGTTCTGTTTTGATTGGCTTTATTCTGGTTTATTTTGTTAGGTTTTATTCTCTTTAAAATAAAAAATAAAATAAAATAAGTAAAGCATTTGAAAGTAAAGCAACAACTTGTTCCCAAACAGCTTGGGAAAAAACTGCTCTTTGCACTTCAATTCCAACTTTTCCATGACTTTGCGCTTGCTTAAAAGAGATGGGAAAGCTCAGAAGTTCATGGCAGAGATTTAGAGTGGGGTCGAAAGTTAGGAAAAGATACAGGTACGGAGTCCCCATTCTTGGTGGCTTTTCGCTGGTGGGCAGGACACAGTCAGCACCGGCAGCGTGGCTACAACCCCGACGGGTAAAACCCACTGTTATCTGGCTGAAGGGACAAACACGCAGAACGCAAAGCAACCGCAGCCACCAGAAAACGTGATTCCTCTCACTTGAGAAGGAGGAGGAGAGGAAGAGAACCAATTTCTGGGTAAAACTATCCCAAGCTTCCAGCTGATCGCTGCATCATGTGTGTGCAGGTCCGACCCGAAGAGACTCAGCTAAGGATAAAAGGGCTGAACTGAGCCAGGAGCTGTGCCCTCTGCGGGCAAGGCGGAGTCGGCCAGTCGACTGCCTGTCAGGACAGAAGGCTCTGAAGCAGGCAGCTAGAAAGAGACCTGGGGAGAATGAACCTGGAGCCCTCCGCGCAGGCCTGGTTGGGCTCCGGTTCTGTTTGCTAAGGCTTGGGCGTCATTTTCCTAACCTAGTAAGAGGCTCCCAACAGGAGTCTAAACAATCAGTTTCTGTAAAACATGGTGTGCACCAGAATGAGCGGGGCCCGAGGGAAGGCGAAAGAATTTCTCAGAGTAACAGTGGCCCATAAGAGGCAGGGAGAACAGGGACGGGTCCAGCAAAGAGAGCTCCACAGACAGGACCAGCAGCCAGGGAAAAAAGCAAGCCAAAGAGAGAATGGGGAGATTCCATAAAGGACACCACGGCCCGGAGTTCAACAAAGGATTGGTGGGACATTCTTGTCCAGGAATAAGATATTCCTGCCTCTTTAAAAATTGTCTTTGTCTAGGCCTGGTGATGCATTTGGGAGGCTGAGGCAGGAGGATTGCTGTGAGGCCAGCCTGGGCTACAAAGTGAGTTCGAGGCCAGTATGAACTGCAAAGGAAACCCTTTTTTGTCAAAAAGACAAAAAATAAATAATTAAATAAATATAAAAATTCTCTTTGTTGTTTGTGCTGATAATTTTAGTCCAGTGTAGTCTTTTTTTTTTTTTCTAAATAAAAATCCTAGACAGGGAGTCCCTGTGGCTACCTGCTTGGGTCCTCTCCTGGTTCAGTACCTGGAATTTTTCTACTTTTTCTTTACAATAAATGCTGCTTTCTGCATTTGCTCTACAATAAATATGTTCGCTCAGTTCTCTTACGACTCTCTGCCTTGTAATTCTTTCTGGGCTGAGAGAAGAGCCAGCCAGACAGTAGCAGTGTCCATTGTCCTTGGAGGACTCTGGTGGGACCCAGAGTCCCCACAGCACCCCTCCTGCTTGGCACCTCAACAGCTAAGGAACAGGCAGAGACACAGGCGGCTCTGGACCACTGGAAAGGTGACCAATCTGAATGATTTACTGAAACTTTTTTTTGCTTTACTTAATATTAGCTAATTTAAAATCCAACAATTATATCGATCCAGTGATTAGAAAACATTTAAGTATGTTTGGAACAGACGAGTGTGTGAATCTGCAACCATACATTTTAGGAAATCACAATATAAAAAGTATTTCAAATGAAAATATAGTTGCTTGAATTGAAGTCCGATTAAGTGGAAAGTATTTGACATGTTTGAAGACTCAAAGCATGACAAGAATGTTAAATATCTTATTAATAATTTTAACAATGATTATATATTCAAATAATATTTTTGATATATTTGGTTAAATCATTATTAAAGTAAATTTCACTAACTTTTATCTTTTCATGTGGCTGTTAGTAAATTTTAGATTACAAATATAGCTCAGATTATACTTCCTTTGCACAGATCTGGGCTGGGATATTTCCCACATATGCTCAAGTATGAACAACCATAGAAATATGAGCTTTTTCAAGGTAAAAGATAATCAACCCAGACCAACTCTGAGATGAACAACATGCTAGACTTACTGGACAAAGACTTTAAAGCTGCTATTTTAACTATGCTCGATGAGGTAAGAAAAATGTGTTCATAACTGAACAAAAATGTAAGAATGTAAGCAAGTAAATAGAAACTATAAAAAGGAACCAAGTGAGCCAGACATGGTGGAACATGGCTGTGATCCTAGCTACTTGGGAGGCTGATACAAGAGGATGGGAAATTCAAGGCCAGGCTGGGCAACTTAGATTCTGAAAGATACTGGGGATATAACTCAGTGGTAGAGCACTTGCCTAGTATGTGTGGGACCCCTGGGTTCAATTACCAGCACCACACATGCACACACACACACACACACACACACACACAAGAACCTAATGGAAACCCTAAAACCATGATACACAAGGTCTAAAATGAAAAGTTCACTGACTGGTCTTCATGGCAGAGTAGAGAGAATAACAGTCAGTAAATCTGAAGCTAGATCAATAGATATCATCCAACTTGAAAAACAGAGACAATAATATATTTCTAAAAATAGTTTCAGCCACCAGCAGGACAGTATCAAATATCTGAAAGAAAATACAGCAAGGCAGAAACAATTTTTGGAAATGCAACTGAAAACCTCCCAACTCAGAAAAGATGAAATTGAAGACAAGAGAAAATGAACAATAACATGGGAAAGTGCAAAAGGAAATAACAAAACAGTACATGTTGAGAGAGAGAGAGAGAGAGAGAAAGAGAATCAGGTCTGATTGCAGACTGGAATTTTGGGGATATTTAAAATTCACTGAACTATTTGTTTTCAAGACACACACATTCTCACATGTAGAAAGTATGAGGATTGGGTTGGGTTGGGTCACACAGCCAATTCTAAAAAGAAACAGACTTTAAAATTCTATGAAATACCCAAGAGTGTTAGCACGTGCCTGTGATCCCAGTAGTTAGGAGGCAGAGGCAAGAGGATCACCTTGAGTATGAGGCCAGCCTGGGCTACACAGTGAGACCCTGTCCCCAAAACAAACAAACAAACAAACAAACAAACAAACAAACAAACGGTGTTCTGCTGGGCATGGTGGCTCACACTTGCAATCCCAGCACTCTGGAGGCTGAGACAGGAGGATCGTTGTGAGTTTGAGACCAGCCTGGGCTACACAGTGAGCTCAAGGCCAACCTGAACGGCATAGTGAGACCCTGTCTCAAAAAGACAAGGGCTGGGGATCTAGCTCAGTAGCCTAAGCGCCTGCCTGGCAAGTGCGAGGTCATGAGTTCAATCCCCAGTGCCACAAACAGAACAAAACAAAACAAAACAAAAATGCTGTTCTATGAAATAGCATGAAGCCAGACTGTTGAGAATAAACAGATGTGTGGTATCCACATGTGTGTGTGTGTGTGCGTGTGTGTGTATACATGTGCGTGTACAAATTTAGTCACCAATTTGGAAGGAGCGCTGCTGTCACTCTGGCCCAACTTTTCCACACTTAACCCTGCTATGTTGATCCTTTGAGACTAACGTGGATAAGGCTGAAACGCTACTGCCTTTCTTATTCCCCTCCTATAGGCCCTGAGGACCTGGCCCATGCACACGCCACTCTTTCCATCGCCCCGGCGGGATCCACACCATAGGCGGGCCTGCAGCTCTCCTCCTCCACGTCCCTGCTGCAAACCTTCATGAGTCCCTACCATGTGCGGGACAAAGACCCAGCTCCTTCACAAAGTGCTGTTCCAGGCTGGCTCTTGTAGCCACAACCTGACCCATACCCTTCACTGAAAATAGAAAAGACTCCACCAGGCTGTCTGAATACACAAGGCAGGCTCTGCAAGCATCCAGCTTTCCTACTGCTGTTCTCCTATCTATGCATAATGAGCCTTCCAGGGCTGGGTATGGGGGTGCACACCTGTAATTCTAGCACCCAGGAGGCTGAGGCAGGAAGATCACTGTGAGTTCAAGGCCAGCCTGGGTTACATAGTGAGTTCAGAACTACATAGTGAGACCCTGTCTCAAAAAAACAAACAAAAAAATAGCCTTCCAGCACTACCACCCCTCACGCACAGACAGCTCACCTGCCTCGGCGCCCATGTACCATATAACAGCCCTGGCACAGCCCTGGTTACCACCCGATACCTGCCTCCCTGGGCCATGAGCTCCTCAAGAGTGGCCTGTGTATGATACATATGGACCCCCAGTGCATTGGCAAGCACAGATGGGAGATGCTTGATACCCTTGGATGCAAGGGTGCTTGCCAAAATACTATATTATATTCCAAGCTGTAAGTTGACCAAATACTCTTTTTAAGAAAGTTTTAAAGAAAAAAAAAACTAGAAGAAAAGGACTGGCACCACTACATGCAAAATACGACCAAGCCAAAGATGATCGTGACCTTCCACATTGGCCAGAACTCAACTGAAGAAATCAGGAGAAACACGCACGACTTCACCTGCTCCTCTGGGACCGTGGGGAGAGAAGTTTGAGGGGTCCCGCGCGGTCGCCACACGCACCTGGGCCAGCACGTCCTGGAACTGCTCCCTGGTGAGCGGGAGTAGGAAGGTGGTGATGATTCTCTTCAGTTCGCTCCTCGTCACCGTCAGGTCCTGGCCCACATCGAGCAGCTGGAAGGCTTTGTTCAATTCATCCTTTTTGTCAGTGATTTTTTGAAATAAAATCCGCTTAATGTCTAAGAAGGACAGTACCGGATTTGCAGCAGCGGAGGCTGTAAAAGAGCATACAGAGATTAATTAAAAATGTATAAAGCTAAGAGACTAAATGAAAACCATTGCACTGAACCAAGGGGCATTTCTTCTGCTAAACTGAGGTTTCTGTGTCTGATCATTTGATGGCTTGTAATGGAAAATCTACAGTCATTTTTCACCTCTGAAATTTGGTACAGGATAACATTAATGACATTAGTAATGGGGAAGAAAAAAAAACAGGCAAAGATAATCTTCCCTATCTGGATATTGGAAGAAAAACATAAACATTGGAAGAAAGTTTAACTAAGAATTAGTACCATTATATCAATCTTTAAAGG
>RJWT010031092.1:0-14461 GCA_004365215.1 Cuniculus paca | reverse complement strand
CATTGAGCTTTCTGTGGGAAAGCTCTCACTAAAAACACACTTTATTGGCTCTAATTAAGAATGCATCCAGTAGTGTTCTCTCAGGCTTTGGATGCCTGCTGGCTTAATTTTTAAGCTTCTCCATTCTCGATAAAAGTGCTGAATTGAATTTAAAAGTCTATTCCTACAGAATTACCCCTTAGCGTGCACACCACTCACACTTCTGCAGGAAACATTAAAATACTATTTACTACACATAGTAGACATTGCTTTTTAAAAGTGAATGGAAAATAAGTCTATAGTTTAGCAATAATCTTGAAATGAAAGGTTGTTTCAAACATTTTTTTTTGCTCTTCTTTTAACTTAGAACCAAGATAGAAGCCATCATTGGAGACAAAATAGCTATAAAAGTCAGCAAACAGATTCATAGTTTTTTTATTTTCAAACACTAGAAAATCTATAGTTATCTTTTTATAACCAAGATGGTTACAAGTAACTGGAGTTTTCTCATTAGGTAGACCAGGTTACATTGCCCTTGACTGGAATCATGGGTACTCCTTCCATTTCAATTCTTCTGACTTTGTTAATGAAAGACGGCAACCATTGCTTGTTTTGGCGATTGGACTTAAGTGGACTGTTTTTATTTTAGAAAACTATTGACTATCATGCTGGTTAGCTATCCTCTTCCTAAAATTGAAACAGAAAACCTTGTATAGTAAATTCTTTATTTAATTATCCATGAAATGCATATTATGTTCTACTATGTGCCAAATATGGGGACATATAGAACTAAAATAAAATTTTGCATAAAAAATTTTATGAAACAGAGTGACAGAGGCCTCAAGAAGGTAAAAACCATGTATATAGAGTCATGAATAATCCAGACACTAACTCTGCTTGGGAGAATCTTAGTAGACTTGGAGGAGGAGTAGCCTGTTTGACAGGAGTCTAACAATGAGACGAAGATGAGGCTGGTAAAAGTTGAGTAGATTTGGCGATAAAGAGATTTTCCAAGACATCATTGACAGAATGTGTAAAGGTGCATATGTATACCTTTCCTTTATATATATCTATGTAAGTGTATTAGACTGAAGAATTTTCTGTTTCAACTACATGTGAATATTTATTGGGCATGTTTATAGTGGGAAATGAAGTGATCTAATTTCTGCAAAATTACTGTGTAATGTGGAAAATAAGCAGAAATGAGGGTAGAAATAAAAAATGGAAGAACAATTAAGTGATTACAAGCATTGTAGTAGTGCAGGAGAGAAATGATGCTGCCCATTAACAGGATGCTAACAGAGATGACAGCTAAAAAAGGTCAGATTCAGGATATAATTTGAAGGTAAAATCAACAGAATTTCCTGAAAAAATATAGGAATATGGTTTGTGAAGGAAAGAGAAGAAATAAACATGACTCCTAGCATTTGGGTCTGGGCCCCCAGAGGAATATGCCATTTCTTAGATAAAAGAAGAATGTAGAAAGTGTGTGTGTGTGAGTGTGTGTGTGTGTGTGTGTGTGTGTGCAAGCATGTGCATGTGTAGGGTAAAAACACAAAGATGGTATTTGGCTATGGTAAGTTTTAAGTACATTTTGTGGAGTTGTCATTAAGCAGCTTTAGGTAGAGTGCAGCAATCAGTGGGGATGCAATCTGGAGGCAGAGAATACTGAGGTCATGGAACAAGATGAGTTGAGCTATAGAGTCGTTATAAACTGAAAATTATGAGAACCAACAACTGATCCCCAGGTAATGCTAACATTTAGACCAGAAAATGGAAGAGTCAGCAAAAGTGCCTGAGCAGGAAGAAGTGGTGAGTCTCTTTCTGAAAAGGAGTGAAGGAAATACTCCAAATATAAGGAAAGTAAACTCTATCGCCTTTTTCTAAGAAATCCAACACAAAAAGGGTCACCGTTAAGTCTGGCAACAAGGATGTCCTTGGTAAACTTGGAAAAGTCAATGTTGGTGAGTTGTGAGGTACAGGAGATGGACGCCTGATTGGGATGGGCCACACAGACAACGGAGAGCGAAACTGTCGAGACCCGAGTGGAACATTTTGATTTAAAGGAGAGCAGAGTGATGAGAAGGGCAGCCAAGGGAAGTATTAATCAAGATGAAAGTTTTATTTTAGGATAAGAAATATTTTCTAATATTTCTGATCATGTTATTCAGAAATAAATACCAGTTGATAGGAATAATCTGTTTGCAAGTGGGCAGATTTTGTGGAAAATAGGGAATAATTTTATGTCCTGAAGAGATGAGGAGGAAAACATGTGGTACTCACTGAAGAAGTAGGCTTAGGGAACTTTAGGAAAAACTCACCCAAATGAGGAGTCAGACTATTAGATTCACCTGAATATTAAAATTTCCCATAATAGTAACAAAATTAGTGGTAAAGAGACAGTGCCAAATTTTCAGTACATGAGGAATGACCGAGAGGGTGAGAGATGACTATAATGGAGAAGGTGAATAGAGGGTGCATTCTCATAGATTTTTAAAGAACCTCCTTTAAGAAACCAGGAAATGTATTGAAAGTAGGAGTGGAAGAAATCAGAGTCCCCAGTGTAAGCCAAGTTTAGGTACATAAACCAGGAGAAGAAAATATTCTGTGACGAGGTGGGAAAATTTCACTCATGAGCATCCAAGAGTTTGAGAGAGCAAACAGAAGGTTTGGGTGGATAGAGATTGATATAAGAAGGTAAGGCGCGTTTAGAAGAGTTAGATTTCCCTTTGCACAGTAAATTTAAACAGTAATAGATGACCTTGGAGTCTTAAGCTTTGGATAAGTGAGGCAAGCCAGGATGTAAAGCATGGTAAGTTTCATTCTGTTGGTCTTGAAGGAAAAAACAGAAAGTGAGTTGTAGTGACCGCGCCCTTCTTAGCAGTGCTGTGTCAGAGCTGGTGGTAAAGTGATTGATGATGTCATAGTGTGGCAGTATGGGGAAGTGCTCTGCTTAGACCTTCCTGCAAAAGAAGACTCTATGGCTAGCTGACAGCCATAGGCTGCCTCCTCTCAGGAGCCAGCTGCTGTGTTCACCCTGGAGCCACATTCCTCCTGGGCTCCCAGCACCCAGACTTTCCATGTGAAGTACTGGACTTAGGCCCTTTCCTGATCAAAGCAAGATTCCTCTTTGTACTGGGCTTCCCTAGTGGCCTATTCAAGACTTTCTTAGGGCTGTGCTAAGGTCTGAGCCTCTTTCTCCTCCATCATCCTTCCTTTTTCCTCTCTTTACAGATACCCAACCTATTTCTGGGTCTGAAACTTGTTCACCCTTGTCTGCACTTTTCCCTGTTATTTTTGTAGACATTTTCCATAACACTCTTATACTTGTCTGTCTTGGCATCTGCTTCCAGGAGAATATGCAGTAACATACTTGGAGAGAGGTAGACAAGCTGTGACGCTGGTGCTAAAGTGTGGTGGGATTTTGTTAGGAACTCAGAATTCCTAGGCTTCTATTAGATTGCATAGACATGGTATAATCAGAGCTGAACTGGTTTATCTGAATTAATGAACTTTCCATAAATCTTGCTGAAGTTACTGTCATAGGCAAGATAATGCAAAAACTTTTCTATCACTATGTACATTGTTATCTTTCTTGTATGCCAAGTTGGGACCGCTACAAAATAGCAATCCAAAACACAGGAAAATGTACCGAGGGTTTATTGTATATCTGGCATTGGTCTAGAGTTTTCTCACTCAATGAGAACTTTTGCTGAGTATCAAGATTGATGGGGCTCTGTCTTGAGACAAATTAGAACCAACATGTTTTTAGTTTCTTTTAAATTCTGTCCTGCCTTGCTTATAGCAGCCCTGTGTCTATCTTAAAGTAAACATGTTCACAATCTGCCATCTAATATAAATTCTCTTTGCTATCCTGCTGACTGGATTCTTCCTGCTTCTCTCAGCTGCATCTCAATTTTCCTCCTTGAATGGAGCTAACAAAGGGTCTCTTTCTTGCTATTGCATGTTGTGAATGTTTCAAAAATGACAACATGCCTCCGGGATACTCGAAAAATTGCCACCTTCATAAAAGGGGTTTCTTGTGTCGTCCACTTCAGGGGTTCCTGCCTAACAGGTATTTCTGCTGCTTTCCCAGTAGACAGCCTAGTCTGAATGAAGGCAAGTAAATGTTAGCCCCCAACTCATGAGAAACAGTACTGCTGTGGTCATCAGCTTCCTTCGAACTCATAGATTACTTATTCTTTTTTCTGCCCTTTTGGGGGATTGTGGCTGTTTAAAAATCTCAAACCTCTATTCCCTTTTATTCTTTCCCTTACTGAAAGGTTTAATTAGCACAAAAATGTGTCTTTGCATCATAAGCACATTTTAGAAGTTAATGGAAGTGTCTGGGCCCTACTAAATACTAACTCAATCAGGAGTTTGATGTTGCCCATATAGACAGCTTGAGAGTAGGGGAGGGAGGATTGCGGGAGTGTCTCTCATAGCTGGAGAAACCAGAAGAAAATTACACTAGGAGACTTGTGAGGACTAAACCAACAACAAAATAGGAAAACAGAGGTAGAGAGGAAGGGGAAAAGGGAGGGAAGATGGAAGAGAGGGAGAGAGAGAGAGTGGGGGAAGGAACTAAGAATATGGATGAGATGGAGTACATGAGAAACCAACCTTGTGGCAGGGGGGTCATGGAATTGGTAAGGGGTTAACAGCTCTAGGTGGATAAAATTAGAAATAATTATATGAGAATTGTCTAATTAGATAATTTTATTTACTGAAATTAAATATGAAATTCACTCAATCCTCATTATTGTAAGCTTTTATTGCGTGTGTGCTGTGATGTCACCCAAAGGCTTGATGAAGTCATTCCTAAACAAGTGGAAGTCATTTATTATGAACTTCCCCCATAATACTGCAAAAGCCAGATAGGAGGTAATGCCCTTCCACATAAACATGGCATTCTTGGAAATGGAGCACAAGAAAACAGTATTTGAGTAAAGCTAGATGTGTGTATTGTATTAGCTCCAATGACAGAAGATTTTCAAACGATTTTTTTTCAGAAATTATTTAATCCAAGCTCAAAAATATCATGATTATTTGTACTTAGTAAATCATTTTTATGTGTTATATGATATTAAATGAATCCCTGTTGTCTCCTAAAATTCAATGGATGGGAAATAGTACTAAAAAATGTTTCTTTGATGCAGACAATAGAACCATTCAATGATTATTAATCCCCATCACCATTACATATCAGTCCCAAGAGAAACTATCGCCTCAAAGGACAGACTGTAGTCCCAGCCCAACTGCTCACAATGCTTATTCAACAAAAAGTTTTTGGCCAAAAGAACTTGACCCAATGGATAGAGGTTGAAAGATGAATAGAAGGCAAAGGTGCACAATATTTCAAAGAAATAGGGATGTTGTTTAGGTCTGGATATAAGGTAAGGAAGGGAGAAGCATGAAAGAATTTTGCAGAAGAAACATATTCTCAGTTTTCTCTCTGAGGAAGATGCTCACTGGCCTTGATCACAGGAAGTATGTAAAGTAAGAGTCTAGAATAGAACTGAAGAAGAAAACAGAAAATGCTCTGGGGTTGGTTGAGAAACTGCCTTGCCAAGCTCCATAGAGCATCAGTATATCAAATGAGCACTCAAGGTCCAGGTCTGTCAATTCCGCTCCCTTCAGAAGCAATGGCTTCTTAAAAATGCATCTATGCTATATTTAAATGAGCAAAACCTATCAGTCTCTCTTCAGAATTTACAGATGAAAAGCCACAGAAGGTTTTTCTTGGTGAAAATGAAAAATAGCCAGCTTTGTTCTTTGAGATATACCTTTATCTAAATCTATCTGAATGGAAAGTTATTGTATCAATTAATCTGTTCTAATTTCTCCCCATACCAGGAGAATCTCCAGCTTGCAGGCTTAGAGGAAAGAGGAAGGTTTCCTTTAGGGTCCTCACAGTAACTTCCTTTCTTTTCTCCTCCTATAGTAAGTTGGCACAGAGCTTGTCTCAGTTGAAGAGTGGTTGTGATTATTAGTTTGCTCACAAGGACTGAGGATTCTAACAATACAGGTGACTTATTAATGAGCACTTAAGTATATCAAAGATTATCTTTGGAATTTGGTATCCATTATTTAATTTCATCATCAAAATGATTATATGTGAAAAAAGGCACTTTTATTATCCCAGATTTCAGATAGGCAAAGTGAGCAAAGAAAATAAATAAAAAATAAAAGAACTGAAAGAAGCAGCTGCAAAGACAATTCAACCAACAATGTGCCACAGAAATTATTTAAGCCAGTGGTTCTCAAATGAGATGAAATGTTATTTTCTGAAGACATTTGTCAAAGATTGATAGTATTTTTATTTGTCCCACTGAGTGAAGGGAGGGTCTGTTGGCATCTGGTGGGTATAGGCCGAGAATGCACAATGCAGCCCTCCACGCCAAAAACTTATCCAGCCCAAAATATGAATGGTGCTAAGGTTGCAGAACTCTAATTTACATGAACCCTTTTATCTTACACAGGAGGACATTGAGATCTAGGGAGGCTAAAGAAAAGTAACAGTTCAGAACTTGGACAAGTCCTTTTACTTCTTCAAGTCTCCATTGCAACATCTGTAAAATGAGAATAATAACGGCAAGCACCTCATACTGTTGTTAAGATCATCTGAATGTTTCATATTAATTAGATATCACCGAAGCTTGCATGCAGCCAAGCCTCAATCCATGGATGTGCTGACCACTAGTTAGTTCTAACTTCCAACCCTGCCCCGCCACATCATCATAGGACCTGAGAAAGCACACCAACCATTATACTCTAAAGTCCCCACTCCTTCTGGTTTGGTATAACTTTGGTTTTTTCCCTGAAGAATCACAACAAAATAATATTGAACCTGCTGAGCTGAATGGCACTCAAATAAACTAAGAGATCCAAACAAAACCAGTGGAGATAAAACAAAATGGTAGGAGAGGAAAGGTTTCCAAAGATAGTTGAAACAAAAATGAAAAAAACAAGGGCAGCAACACACCTCGAGGAATTAAAGTGCAGTATAGAAAAAGCCACTAGCTGAGTCTGGAGGAAGTTTAGTTGAGAGCAAGGCGTGGTGGGCACAATGCTTCTCTTAGCATTGGCAGAGCTCTACGTGGAATGGCATGATGTTCAGTGCATTTGTTGTATATGGAGAGAAAAACTGGGGCACCATGTAAATAAATATTCTCTCCCCGTGGATCAAAGTGCTCTTCTGCCCATCTTCCTGGCAAGCAAAAAAATCACTGAGGCCCCCTGGTGGGTGTGTTAAGACTAATATCTGAGCAACTAACTAGCGTATTTAAAAGAACAGACTTTCACTTTGATCACAGGATGAGGCTGGAAGCTGCATTTTTCTGATTACCCTGCATCTTATCCATTCCCTTGTTGGTGCCAAACCACATTTCTTCTCTATTAGAAGAGACCATTTTTTTTTATTCAAAGCAGTCTTTCTAAAAGGGTTTTGTTTTTTCTTTTCTTTTCTTTTCCTAACTAGTGCTCAGTGTGAGCAGAAAGTTTTCTGATACAAACACTGAAAGTAATGTTAGGCTTACCATAACTGATAAACCTATGCTTTCCCCTGAAGCTACGCTAAACACAGTGATTTCCACTAAGAGCAAACTCCTTCCCAGTAGCTTGGGGGTGTGATACCTTATTCAGGGGACTTTACCTAGAAAATAAGAATAAGAGTCCCTAATCCAAACTTCTGCAGATATTTAATGTGACAACTTGTCACATTATTTTTTCAAGGGGATTATGGGTATAATAGCTAATAGATTCCATTCTTTCCTTTTCTTCTGAATAATTAACTGTTATTTAGGATGCCATTTTATGCAAATGACAGGGCAGGTTCTTCAGTGAAAGTGAGAGCTAGCACTTGCACTATGATTGATTTTTTTTTTTTTTTAGAAAAAAGCCAACCTTAAGGCAAGGGAGCTGCAGAATTGCTAGTTGAAATTTCTGTCCCTACGTGAGTAAGAGATAAAAGAAGATCAGTAAGTAGTCCTATCAAAATGTCATCCCTAAAGCATGCCAACTGTGATGTCTTTGGAGATATTTTTTATTCGGAAATAGGGATATGAATAAGATGACTCAAGCAAGTAGCTCTGATTTTAAGTATTTACAAGGAGTACAAGCTAACACTAACATAGCATTAACAATAAGCAGGACACATATTAAAGTATTTTACATATATCATTACACTCGACCCTCACAGCACATAAGTACTGTTTTAGGATCAGCTGAAGGAAAACTGAGGCACAAAGAAGGCAAATATTATGGCTCAAGTTGAACCACCAGCAAGTGGTTAAGCCTTAAGAGACATTCATAAATACGTCCAGTTTTCTCTAAAGCCCGTGATAGAATTGCACTTCCATTCCTTTGTGTTAGCCAAGGAAATACTTTAGGTAGATAAGTCATTGAGTCTCTTTAGGTAGACTCTCAAGAGCCAGCATTTGATCTATCAAGTTCTCTTTACCCTGATTTGATGACTACTGAAGTTTGCAATGGAGTGGAGCCTATGTTTCTGAGTAACTTCCATGATCATAGGCCTCTGCCTAATGTGTGTGGGACATTTAATGTAAGCAAAAAAAGCACATCTTTGCTATGCTGGTTTCTGGAAATTTGAGGATTTTTTGCCAACGGAGCACATTCCAGCCTATGGTGGCTGGTACAGTAGTACAGCCAAGACTTGAATCCACTAGGTTGCACTGCTTCTCAAATTAGGTCATTGCCTCTCTACCCACAACAAACTTGCAGTCTATTTGGGAAAAATGGATGCACATTGTGACAGCAACCAAATAGTAACAGTAAATAGACCTGATGGCTTTAGCAAATGCGTAGCACAAATTAAGTGAATGAAAGTACAGAGAATAGGAAGATCAGTGTAATGGGGGTTTGGTCCAAGCCTGCCAAGTTGAAAGGATGAGGAATTCATTCCAATTAACTTGAGTCAAAACTCGATGTTAGATTGTAAGTCTCTAGAAATCTAAAACAGAGAAATGAGGACAACTAATCCTCCTGTGAGCTAGAAGTAGCCTTGACAAGTCAGCAGTTTCTGTTGTTTGCTAAGAAGTTGTGTGTGGTCTCTTATCTCTGCTTCACTCAGCTTTCTTATTTTCTTTACTTCTCCATTCTGCCTGGGCCCACATTACTGCCAATCTCACACACCAAATTCATCTCTGACCATTAGAAAAGCTCCGCCATGTCACTTTATTGGGCTTCAGAGAGACAGAGAATCTGCTTGACTCATATGGTTTCCCTTTGGCCAGGCATAAACCTCTAGTCCAATTATCTGACAACGAAAGAAGCCTGTGGATGATAGGGTGTCTACACAAACTCTTCAGCAGATAAGTCCAAAGGAAAAAGTATGTAGTTAGTAGAGAAGTTAAGATAGTTTCATGAGAAATAAGGCTAGAGTCTGAGAGGAAACAACAGCACATTTATTAACACATGCAACTGCTCCTGCTTGTCTGGAGACACGGAGCAGCAGTGGGAAAGAAGCTTGGGTGGGGAGCTTGTAGAAAGGTGATTCACCTATAGATACTCAGCAGGGACCTTGGCTTTTCCCTGAATCTACTCCTCCCAGCTCAGCAGCTGCTCTGCTCTTGGTGCCGTGATCTCCAAGTCAAAGGAGTACCTGTTCTTTCTCAAAACTATACTACTAATTTCATTTGCAATTGTCTTAATCTCATTCAATTGTCTCCTTTTTAAAAAATTAACAAAACATTTCCTATGTCTTCTAGGAGACCATCAGTCACCTAGAGGAAAGGAGCTGTGCTTTATACCTGTTCCCAGCACCTACCTCAGGTTTCTTCATATCACAAAGTTTTAGAAAAGCTCATTGACAAGAGCAATTAAGAATACATAAAAGTTGCATTAGCAAGAACAGAGGGTACCACTGACTTTTGTGGTAACACTGCCAAGACTTGGAGTTCTTTGGAAAACAAATGGCCTCTAATATCTTAGGAAAAAGAGAACTTTGAAATCACTGTCATATCCCCTCTAAAAGTTCTCTCTTTGCTCACCAACTAGTTTGGAGGTGGTAGTGGGGCCCCCTCTCCACTCTAAAATTAACAAACCACTTTTCAAACTAATGTGTCATTTTAAATACCTGAATCAAGTTCATAATGCAATAGTATTATCTTTGATTGAATTATTAGGTCCTAGGTCCACTATATTAGCTGAAAGTACTGAGAGGCTTTCAGGCCATCATCTGAATCCTTCGGCTTTACCTGACCTTAGGCAAGTTACTTTATCTTCTTTAGTAAAAAACTGGATATGATAATGCTTAGTTCATATATTTATTGCAGCAAACACAGAAAAAATTCTTAGCCCAGTGGTACAGAATAGGCATGAAGAAATATTAAGTCTCTTCCCATTCACCTTCCTTCTTTTGATGGAAATTGCCTTTTGCTAAGTTGAGTGATGTCATATAACTATGTGGCATATTGCTCTTTGGACAGGTGGACCAGCTGCAATTTAGACTGCTGAATAGAATCCCCCATGCTAAATTGTTCAGCCACTCAGGCCTGGATGACCTCTGGTCTCTCCAGAGTACTTCATCTCATCTGGTCAATGGCTATGCCTCCTTGTGGTTCTGGAATGACACAAGGTCAGAGCAGGGCCCGCACTATTGCCAGTGACAGACCATCCCAGGCATTGCAATTAGGCTCATCCTCTGTTATGACAATGATGGTAACAAGAGCTGAAAACCACACAACACAAATCCTTTCTTGAGAAGAAAATCTTAATAAAAATGGGAAATATTACAGGAGGCTTTATTCCCAGGATAGGCTTCTCCTTGTAATTGTGAGGATTTATGCTTTTCTTTATTTCCTGCTTTTTATAATCCTGTGTTCAGATCTTGGTATTGGCATTCAGTGAAATTGGTCTGGGCAGTCAGAAAAACAAAGGTGTTCATCTGATAACAAGGTTGTAAAATTAGACTAGATTAAAACAACAAATGCCAAAGATAATTCCCTTTGTAGAACTAACCCTCCTACACTATACTAAGACGCAAAAACATATTCAGAAATAAAACCATTGAAACCTAGAGCCTACTGAATAAAATTTGCATCTTCTGAGTCAGATATTTTGTTAAAGCAATGGTTCTCATATGGGAGAAATTCAGCATCTCCCAAACCCAAGAGATATTTGACAGTATTTTTGTCACGATGGTGGTGGGTTGCTAGTGGCATCCAATTAGCAGAAGCTTACAATGCTGATAAATATCTTACAATATACAGCGTAGGCCCATACAACAAAGAAATGTACAACCTCAAAACGGCAGTGTCAATGGTGACAAATCTTAGAAACTTGTCTTTAAAAAACTCAAAACGTCTTATTTTGCTTAAATCCAATACCTTTGTAACACTTTAATTTAATTATTAAATGTTTTTGTATTTCTTTGGGGCTTTTTAGAGGAAAATTTTTTTAAATGATAAAAAGAAATTTGTAAACTAGGAACTAAATAAATAGTAAATTTTCAGAAGTCAATATGAGCTATGAAAGTAAGTATATTGGCCACTTTCATTAGCATATTCATAATTCCTAACACTTATATCCCACTTCAAATAGCACATTCAATTTAAGTGATCTCATCTGATCTCCACAAATGCCCTGTGGGGTAGATATAATTACCTGCAATTTAAAAGGCACAGAGTAAGACTCAGAGAGGTTAAATACTTACCCTATGAACATGGTAATAAGGACAGTGTGGGATCGGACAATAGAGAAAACAAAGGATGAGTTCAGGAGAGCCGGCTGAAATTTCTGAAGTCTGCTGTTTGCAAGCTAGGTGTCATTGTTTTCTCCTACTAAATAAGCTATCTAATGGAAGTGGCAGTACCTACCTCAGAGGGTGACTATAATAACTGAATGAGGTGATGAATTTCAGATAAAGCACTTGGCATAGTGTGAAAAACACACAGAGGTAGCAGAGGACCAGGGCCCAGCCAAACATTCTGATCTCAAATCCAGTCCCTTTCCTCAATCCCACAAGGGCCACTATGTTTCTGTAACACTGCAGGCACTGATTTCAGTAGCGAATGTGTGTAGCATGCCTGAGGAAAGAAAAGGGAAAAAAGAACCATCTTTAAGTCACCAGAACTCCTTTGCTTTCAACCATATTATTCGAAATCACTAGGAGATTTCTTTCTCAGCCAGGACAAGATAAGCAGAAACTTTCCATTTTCCATGATTGAATGGCGTGCGCTTTTGTGTGTTGGGGAGAGGGTACGGGAAAAGTAAAAGCATCTCAAAGCATTCTAAATAAAAAGGGACTTAATCATCTTCCCTGAAATGAAGAGAACACACTTTCATTTGTTCAGAGGAATCACAGATTAAAGGAGTATATTTTTCACAAGCTTCCAGAAAATTGTTTTGGGACTGAATCAAAAGGAAGTGAAAATTAAAAAAGAAACATTAAACCAGTAATTCTAGTTCTGGGAATTAATCCACAAGGAAAAAATACGTACATATAATGTTAATGTATAATACATAATATTTGTATCATGAACATAATTACATAAATTATGGAATCTTTTTTAAAATCTTTTATAAATATGAAAAACTTAACCCAAACAAAATATCCAAAAAGAGAGGATGGTCAACTGTCATTAAAAATTATGTTAAAAGATAGCTAGAACAACATGACTAATACCCACTATAATAGCAGTTAGAAAAAAAATCAGAAACAAAATTAGAGACACCAAACAGTTGAAAAGCTCAATCTTATTTTCGAAACCTAAGTAAACTGGTGTGAAATAGCCTGCAATGTTACAATGATCGATTATGAACAAGTTTTCTTTTTCTTATTTTCTACTTTCCAGCATTATAAAATGATCATATATTCATGTTGTAATCTTTAAAATAAATAAATACAATAATAAAGTTAAGAGCACTTGAAACAAAAAGGTGTTAGGTTGAAGGAATACATTGAATTTTATGTGAATTCGATAGTGCAAGTAAAATAGTTCAGTAAGGCAGGGGAAAGAATAACGTGATTGTTACACCACTGCAAAGCCCTTAAGACCAAATTCCTCTCAACCTATCAATTTCACATTGATTTCATCTTGACATGTAGCATGCCCCTCAGTTCTACAATAAAAGAAATCATGAAATATCAATGGTGACTTCCAGAGGACATACACATACATGTTGATTGAAGATTAATTTCCCAGCAGGGTGGTTCATCATTGATATCCTTCCTTGTGTGCAGCATAGGTCATGTGACCTTAATGATTATTGAAGAAAACTGCTGTGAGCTGGCTCTAAATTTCTAGAGAATACAAGTTATTCTGAAGTAAAGACATAGAAGGTGATCTGGCTTAGCCAGTCATTTTATTATGGAGCATCACAGTGAAGGAAGAATTATTCAGTGGACTGAAATATGATTGAAAGTTCACAGTGACATGACGCTTGTGATGTCTGATGCTAAATACAGGAAAATCTTCTGGGGTAGCTCTGCACTACCTGATGGCTTTAACTGTGTTCATGAAATACCTATTCCTCTCCCTTTTTTCCTTTTGAACTGTGTTCCATAAAATACCTACTTTTTTCTCCTTTTCCTTCCATCTCTTTTTTCTCCTTTTCCTTTTCCTCTCATACATTTGCCCAACAAAATTTTCAAGTTGCACATGACCTTTGCCAAAAATAGATTAAGGAGATTAGGCAGCCAGATGATATACAGGACTCATCTAGAGAAAACCATGCTAAGCTGAAGATACAGTCTAAAAAGAGGGCAAATTCATGGCAACATAAATAGGAGGACCAGCATGACGATGACAGGCTTAAAAACCACCTTTTGATTGCTCTAATGAAAGCAATTACAGTGGTGCCTCATTTACGAATTTAATTTATTTTACAATTTCGGGAAAATTGACTGCATTTGTGTTTGTGTAGGGAAGATGGCCGTGTTTGTGTTTGTTACCTGAAGCAGATCTTGCGAGCAGAAGCAAAATTTTTCTGAACACTTTTATTTGTGAACTGAGTTGTCTGCAGACAGCAGCATTCATGAACCAAGATATTTGACCCAGAATATCTAACCTCTGCCATAAAAGACTGCGGGGACAGTCATAACAACCTCATTTTCTTAGAGCTACTTCCCCATCCGGTTCATACAAATTTCTGTAGTGTGTGAATTTGCCTCCCCAAGTTCTCCACAATTTATTCAACCAAAGACAGACATCCAGCCAAAGTTAAATCAATCAGATACTAAGTTGTACAGATTTGGTGTTGGGACTCAAAGGTAACCAGTCAATTGCTGCCAGTGGCTAGAGCTGATAAGGGCATGTGGATATGGGCATCTTCTGCCATGTGCAGGAAAGATCGAAAACAGCTAAATGGAAGTAAATGGGTAGAGAATAGAGATGAGCTAGGGTTTGAGAAGGCACACTGCAAAAAGCTCTTTGTCCTGCCGAAGTTCTAAATAAATAGACACAGGCTACTTATTGAGATCAAAATATAACCTTTATTTGTGATACAGCTTGGAGATCAG
>RJWT010031091.1:0-14474 GCA_004365215.1 Cuniculus paca | reverse complement strand
ATTTTTTTTCTTTTTTTCTTTTGGCCTCTCAGAAGATTATAGATATTTTGATATGCTTATCTGTTTATCTGAACAATGAGGGAGTGTTCCTTAAAGAGCATCATGATTATAGGCTTCAGAATGAATTCAGTTTAAATTTGAATGTATCACTCTTTGCTTTTGAGATATATTTATGTCAACATTGCTTTGTAAAAAAACTGGCAGTGATATGTTTATAATGAAAATCATTATATTTATTGAAATCATATCTTCTGTAATGGCAACATCCTTCAGGAGGGGAAGGAAGATAGTACTCATTAGATACTTTTTCTTCATTTATGAGCCAGATAGTATATTAGTTTTATCCAATTGCCATCTGCCATCCATTTTGTATACAGTATGCCTAAAGAGCTCAATCCATATAAGATTCTAGGAGATAAAGGTAGACCATATTGTATTTATATTTGTAAATACTGTATGCATTAAATAACAAATATTTATGTGCCATTAAGGTCTGGGTAAAGGAAATATAGAGTTAAAACAGACATGCTTCCCTTGCTCAGAGCTGGGGGTTGAAGATAAAGTTTGGCTGGAAGTGTGGTTCATGTGTGTGTATAGTTGCATTTGTCATAACTATGTGAATGTGTCACTTTGATTCATTTTCAATTAATTTTCTCAGTACTACTTGATAAAGTCATAATGAAGAATTTCTATGTAAATGAATTGATTTAAGATTGCACTGTTGAAATACACAAGTTATAGATTCAGTGATACAGTAGATGTATTGAGGAAACTCACATTTAATGAATTTTTAAACATGAAGAATTTAAAATTGTATTATGGGAAATTATTTAATGAAATTATGCAATAACCGTAGTGATAGATTTTGCTAACACTGTGGAAAATATCAGTTTTGAAATGAGAAAAATCAAATTACTTAATTTTTGAAGTTGCATACTTTGTCATACTTAGAAATATTTGTTTACAGCATGAAATATATGCTAAAAGTAAAATCTACTTCAAGAAAAACATTTTAAATGACAAGAATGAAAAATGAACCCTAGTTCAAAACACTGAAGTATACATACGTATGTACCTATATACTTCTTTAAAAGGATCTATACTGACTCAGAAGAAAACTAGTATTGTGTGAAAGTGAAAACTTAGTTTGAGATTTTGAAAATAGAAATCTCAATGTTAAATGTTAACTGATGCATTAGGATAAATCACTAGGGAGGAAGGGATGAGGTAATTTTAATAGACCTGCTGGAGTTTACTGGATTAGTGGTGCTGTTACAGTATGACAAAGATCTGTGTGTACACATGTGTGCCTATACATATGAGTATGCATGTGTACAGACAACCACACTCAAGAAAATGAAAGGAAATGAGCCAGAAACTTCTCACATTTTGCTGGCATCTGTGGAGTATCACCATATGAAAACCATATGACTACTGGCAGATTGGCATGTCAGCTCAGGCATGTAAAACTTGACCGCTCTGAGCTCAGGGTTTATCAGTTTATAACAGAAATATCGATACAATTTTAGCTGCACACTTTTTGTGCAAGGACACTTTATCATTTCCAAATGCCTCAAATTCCATTACCACCCCTTAAAACCATTTCTGAAGAAAAATAATATTATATATGACATATATATATACTTTTTTCAATTGGAATTTATACTATGTACATAAATACGATCAAGCAACTGATTGTGGAAGTCATAGCAGTGTCTTTCGTCTCTTTAGCTCTACCTGAACCCTTACGATAATTATCCTACTATATAAATTTCATTAAAAATGAACTGTTGAAAACAGTGGCAACAGTAGCAATGTTTTATGCAGTAAAATTGACTTTTAAAGTCTTAGGAAGTGAGATGAAAATCCACAGTGAATGTGTTAAAAAAAAAAGACACATTGCTATTAATCCCTCTCAAAATATTCCTCCTTGATTTGAATACATTTATCCCATGGTTCTCGTCACTTTCTGATGCACTTCAGGAAGTCTTTCAGGAGAGTCTTTAGGGGGTGTGATGAAGAATACAGTGAATGCTGCTGCTGAGTACCACCCAAGGGAAAGTCAAGCTCATAAAAATATTGTAGTATGTTCTTATCCACCTATTCACTGGATCTGGCACTGTGTGACTTCTGGCTCTTCCCCAAAATGACAATGAAAGGCAAATGTTTTGACAAGACCAATGTTTAATTCAGAACATGGAGACATCATGACAGCATGACTAAAGACACTCATGAAAATGCCTTCCAGAACTGCTTCAGAAAGTCACAAGAGACCTGGGATAATTGTGTTTGGAGTGAGGGGGAATATAATGAGGGGAATTAATGACAAAGTGTCTTTTACTATACTAATTGTTTTAAAAAATTAAACATTCACCATTGTCTTAAATCACACCTCATGTTAGCAAATGCTGTGAGTGTATTCAGCCCTGAGCTAGAGACAAGTTTTCAGACCCCATTTGAACATGACTATTTTAAATTAGAGCTAGAAAATGTGACCATAAACCTCCCTGTAAATTGGTTAGAGGATACCTATCTTGGTGTGATCTACACTTTCTATAGTTTCCACAAATGGAAATTGTTGGAGAGTTGAGTAGCTTTGGGCAGGAGGAAGACAGTCTTTTTTTTTTATTTTAAAGAGAATAAAAACAAAACAGAGTAAAACACAACAAAGCAGATTAAAACAGAACAATGCAAGCAATACAGGTCTTCAAAACATAATGACAGGAAATTAACAATGGCTACCCTAGTGTCTTGTTTTCTTCCAAATGGTTGTTCATACATTCACACACAATAGACTCAAGCAAAACAAAAATAATATAAAACCAGCTAAAACAAAAGAGTGAAAGCATTACAGGCCTTCAGATCAGACAATAAGAAATCAACAATGCCTACCTTAATGTCCTTTGTTTTCTTCAAAAAAACCTGATCATATTGTTTCACATATTGCAATCAAGTAGTAGAAAACAGATTTAAACCAATCAAATCAAAGAATAAAAGCATTATTGGATTTCAGAACCTGAAGATATGAAATTAGCTATGGCTACCCTATGTCTCATTTTCTTCAATGTAGCTCTTCATATTTTGATATTTCATAAAATCTGCTCTTATAAACTCTTTAGGAGTAGTTGTAAGCATGTATAAGCATATACTTGTACATCTATCCTTTCTGTGCTAGAGGCAATAGCAGAAAAAAGCACAAGAAAAACAAAAAACAATAAAGACAGATAAATAACAGTAATAAAGAGTCCAAAACAATAACAATATAGGTTTTCTAAGTTAGGTGATGGGAAGATACCAAATGTTGTTATTTTGTATAGTTAAAGGAAGACAGTTTTAATTGTTATTTTCAGGGTAAAACAATAAAGGGTGTGAAAGAAAGCCTCTCGAATGTCTAAAAGGAAATTTTCTTCCATTAAAAGAACAGTCTTCACTGGTCTACTTTTTAATGAGTGACATTTTTTAAATAGAATGTTCTATTTAATTTTCAAAGCCATAGTAGAGAGCACAGAGGCGATATTAATCTCTTGTTCATGGAATATACTAAAGTCACGATATTCCTACTTATTAGCATAAACTAAAAATGAAGGTGACCAGACTTGGCCCTGTCCTTTGTAAAACTGATGGATGGGTTGGTAATGGCTTCTTCTTGAAAAGCCCAAAGCCTCCTTTCCTCAGTCTACCTCCTTTTAACACAGGGGTAACAGTTTTTTGTGTAGTATCGCATAACAAATGTAACTGCTTTGTCTCCTTACTTTATATCCTTGGTGCATTCTCTAAAGTCCAATTGCCAGTGAGATTAATAACATGGAGGAAATTTTAAAACAGTAGAGACAGAGGAGTAGATGGAAAAATTTCAAGGCACCCTTTCCATACTTCCTCAGAGGCAACCTGGAGGTATTGAAACCACTTGCCCTGAGTAGGAACCAATTCTCTAACAATATTTTATTGCCTTGAACTAGTCTGTTTTTCATAACTATAGAAGTTTATTTAGTTTTCAGTTCTAGAAGTTCAGCTCCATGGCACTAGCATCAGCTGGGCTTCAGTGAAGACCTCCAGTTGATGGCTTCACAACAGCTGGAGAATATGGGAAAGGAGGAGATGATATCTCCAGACAGGAAGCTGGAAACTGATTCTGGGGTTGGCCTCACTGTTATGAAAACTTGCTCCACGACAGGGACCATTGACCTAAGAACTTTTCACTAGGCCCTACCTCTTAAAGGTCCAGCTACCTTCCATCTCACTGCATTAGCAATCACGCTTCCAACGCATAAACCTTTTGGAGGACACACTCAAATCATACCCAAATCATACCATGGCTTTTTGCCATATCCTGTATTGTTGCCCCCACTACCTCCGCCAGTTCCTAAAGTCAAAAAAGTTCAAATAAATAAGGGCGTACTGAAGGATTCATGTCAGGCTCTGCTTTGGGGGAATTCAAAGTAAGTTAGGAAGTGTGTCTTATGTGACCCATGGCCTTTCATAGCCTATTTGGGAACATCTATCACTCAATGTAATTTTCATGTAATAACCAACATGATCTTTAACTCCATGGTCAATGATCCCACTGTTAGTTATCTCCCCACTCTGATCTTCACCCAGTTCTTTCACACCTGAGAGAATTGTCCCTATTTTGTTTTTGTATGGCTCCTTGAGTAGCCTGAATTCTTCTCAATAAAAGGACCTTTACGCATGTGTTCAAATGGCATCAATGAGCTATATTATTTATGCCAGTTGATATATTACTGGTATTTTACCAAGTCTTAAAATGCTAAGTCCACTGGTAGAAATTTAGGTTCCCTCCATTTCCTAGCAAAGACGATCATGCCAATCTTACTGACAAATTCTGAATATGCCCTGCCAAATCCCTTCAGCAAGAAAGAAACCCCCAAATGTAAGTCAAGTGGAAACTGCAGAGCATGATATAAGCCTTGATTCAAGTATCATTATATGTGACTTAATGTTTATCCAAGAAAATCTTGTAGGGACCTGACACAAGAAAATACAAAATAATGAAATTGGCTGAGGGATGGTTTATGCACTACAAGAATTTCTGTGCTTTACAAATATAGTCTCTTTTATGGCATTCTTTATAAATAAATATTCTTTATAAGTAAAATTTCCTGCAATTATTTCTCTTTCAAGTAAATGCTCCTTGAAGTATGGGAACCATTTGTTTTTTATTTCTATCACCTAATCCTTTACTTGGACATTCAGCAAACATTTGTGAAAATAAACATGAAATACCTAATGCTTTTGGTAAGTGTTTATACAGCATCAGTTACTTAGCAAATTCTGTTTACAGTTGGATGAGTGACCTAAAAGTGAAACTTAAAACAGTATTAGGTGGTACTGTGAACGGAGGATAACTCAGAAATGACACACTTTTAAAAAGCCAGAATAAATCAAGGAAATACTTAAAATCATGGAATAACTAGAAGCAATGGCTTGGGAGTGAGACAGACATGGGTTTCAACCCTGGGTCTGCCAATTGAAAGCTAGATGATGATTTGCCTAACAACTACAAGCCTCGCTTTAAAAGTTGAGTAATAATTCTTATTTCATAGTTTTTTTGGTGAAAGTCAAATGAGATCAAGTTCATAAAGACCTTAACACATACCTACCCAAAGCCATTTTTATTCTTTAATTTCCCTAGCTTTACCATAACTTGTGAATGATAGATTTATGCTTTAAGTATTATAAAATGTATACATGTAGCAAAACATATCATGATATCCCCAATATATAATAATTTTAGGTATGAGTTAAAACCAAATGTAAATTTAAAAAACTGGCTTAATGATTTTTAAACTAGACTTCTTTTGATTGTAAAAACTAGGTCAAAGCAAGTATCTCTGAAATTACTAGTAGTAAATGAAAACATAGTGTTTGATATGTTGGTTTTTTTAGTATATTACTAGTTTTAAAGTGTATGTTGATTGATTTAATCCATTAAGTGACCCATAGACTACTAGCTCAGGTAAATGACAACTGTTGGGGTTCTATTTGGGGGCTCAGGTAAACAGTTTGTGTTTACATCCTAAGAATGAGATCATTTAGATGACTCTGTCCTTAAGACTGTACTAGCCTCAGTGATGCTCTTGGGAGAAAAAACAAGCTACTCTTTGCCCTGTTGGTTGGACTGCCAGTACCATAAGTATTGTAGTCCATGGAGATGAACTGATATGGCAAACATCATATGGTGGCCCTTTTTACTTTGTTTCATAATGGATTCTATAAGGCCTGTGGTGGATTGAAAACTGGTGGTCAATTTAAACACCACCTGAACTCAAATTAGTACGGTGCTGAGTGTAGATGGCTCACCTGAGGATTGTTGCTAGCATAAAAAGGAGATCTGGAGAGGAAGAGTAGTTATTTGGTGCTATTAGTTCCCTGTTGCCATGAGTTCTCCTAGAGGAGCTTGCTGAGCTTCTTTCCTGATATGAACTTGGCTGTTCTCATCAAAGGAGCTTGGGACGTTATCGCTGAGAATAGCTGTGGTTCACTTTGGGGGAGCTCCATTCCAAACTTCAAGTATCGCTTCCTGCTTCTGGAGGAGAAGATGGTGTGCTGCTCAATCTCCAGGAGAAGCTTGTCACTCTGGCTTCCGGAACTTGGCTATTCTCATCGTTGGAGGAGCTCAGGACTTCTTTGTCACTGAGGATGGCTGTGGTACTTTTTGGGGTCCTTATTTTGAGTGTCACTTCTTGGATCCAGTGTAGAGCCTTCAAACCACTGGCACAGACCCTTCATCCCACAAGCACAGACTTTCTAGCTTCTACCGCTGACCTCTGGGCCTTCTCAGCTCAGATCTGTGAAACAGACTTGCATCCATCTTTGTCATGGGCTCTAGGCCTCCAGTTGAACTCATGGGAGGCATTGTCATGGGTTCTAGATCTTCAGCTGGACTCATGCAGGACACTGCTATGGGATCGAGGCCCTTGGTTGGATTCTCTGGATGTTAGTGTGTGGAGAGATTTCCTTCACTTTCTTTGTATTTGATTCCTTGGATGACCATTATAAATAATACTATGAATTTTGTGTTCTGTATCGTCTTGTTCTCCTTGCAAACCCCTGACTACAAGTCCCAAGACCTTAATTAACACTAGAGCAAAATTTTTCAGTGATGTTCACTCCAACTAAGAAGAGGGTTATATTTTCCTACTATGAGCTAGAATTTAGTTTCTTCTTATCTAAATTAAGGTTTGTTTTTAGTATAAAATGTTTAGCTTAATGTCTGTTATAATAATAAAATTTATTCTAGAAATCTGAAGTCAAACATTTAAAATAGTCTCTGTGACAGTGAATCTTGGCCTACTGGCATGTTAAAATCAGAAGGGGTCCTATTAACAATTCCTGATATATTGGACCTACTCATACCTCAGGGTCCCAAGCACTTTTTGTTTTCTTAAAGTTCCCTGTTGTGATTTAGCTCATGGTTTGTGCTGACAGCCTGGAGTCTAGAAGAAAGCTTTATCCTGTCACTGCCATTCCAAGGGAAGGGAAGCTATATTTTTTTTGTCCTTAGGGAGTCTGACCTCACAGATGAATTCCTGTTACTCAAAATGTTGAACTTTGAAATTTCAGTTTGCTTTTTCAGGTGAGTTTCAGCAATCAGAGAAGCCAAAATAGATAGACTTCAATTAATCTAAATTTGGAAAAGTAAGCCTATCAGCATTCTGTGTTCTTAATGTTATAAAATGCTCACAATTGCAAAACCTTCCACATGTAACAGGAATTTTGACTTGACCTGCATAATTACATGTACCATAAACATGCCAGAGAAAGTCTGATAGTTTAATTTTTAAGATGACATCAAGAATAACTGTACAAATCCAAGATATCATTAAGTCCTTTTCTTTCTGCCTACTGCCTCTCCTGGCAAGAAGTTGTTTTATCCCCAGTTCTCAATAGAAACAATGAGGACTCTGTAGGATCAGTGAATCTTCTTTAAACTGCACATAATAATTGAGCTGTCCTGTATATTTAGATTTACCCTCTCTTTTCTCTGAATAGCTCTAATGACTTTATTTAGGCCTCCCTACTAGCAAACTACCACAATTTGACAAGTCTTTGTCTACCTTTAACCCAGCAAAACAGACATGTCCTTTGCCTTTTGCATTGACTATAGTTGGCTTGAATGTTACACATGGCTCTTACAGCCTTCATGTTAAAAGGTTAGGTTTTTTGAGTAAACTCATTCACAATTCAGAAAGATAAGGATGCCTCCTTTTCGGAAAACAGACAAAGTCCTACTGCAACAAAAATCTGCCTCGATAAAAGCTGTTTCTAAAAACTATGTTTCGTATGTATCAGAGAATCAAATTATATCCATCTGGAGAAATGCGTGTGGAAAAATGAACTAAACAGCAAACCACATCTATAGTGCTTCTTGCAGCAAACAAAGAAAAATTGTACATATCAAGAGGCATGGCAAGGCCTCTTTTGATTAAAAAGTGTTTTTGGAAGAGGAGAAATTGAGCTCTTTTAGTCTGATTCTTTTTATAAGGTGGGGACAGGGGGCAGCTAAACATTCTAAGTAATTCAAACAGGAAAAAATCATTTCAACAGCCTGCAAATGGCTTTGAGTGAGAGCAGATTTCCATGTAGGAATGATCTATGGGCCAGGGATTACACCCCTTTTTCTCACACAAGGACTGATTGCATGATCCACAGCTGGAGTTAATCCAGATTTCTGTTTAATTAAATAGGAGCCATCATTCTATTACATTACATCAAAGCCCAGGAAGGTGACACAGAGGTGAAATGGAAAATGTAAATTTTCAATCCTTAGTTTCTTATGTAGTGAAGACATAAAAAATTCTAGTTATAGGCAGGTTTGTTTGTGAGAAAAGAATGTAAGTATAACAGAGACACCTATGACCACATCAATTTCCCATGAAGATCATCCTTCATAAAATCATATGTTTTTGTGAGGCAAGAGGTTTAAGTAGATAAAACTAAAGAGACAGTGAAACAATTCTTTTCAACAAGAATAATACACTAAATGTCTTCTGTGGAAATGATATTACAGATAACATTATAATGAACTCAGCCAAGAGTAAGGTTAGCTAAAAACAATACTGCAAGGGCAGTGCTTACATAGTTTAATTATTTGATGAACCACCATGTTTATTATTCTTACTATTCAGAGCTTAAGTGTTCATTAAAACCAATACTTGAATGGTTATGTTTTCACTGGAACTGGAAACCAACAAAAGAAGGCTTTGTTAAGAGGTTAAAACATCACTTTAAAGTAAGAACTAATCCCAAGTGTGGGTGTGGCTCTCTCTTTCTTTCTCAATAAAGTGAGTAAACTTTCACCTGGAGAAATATGTCTGAGAGTCTATCTCATTACTCACCATGTCATATGTTTTCTGTACTATCCATGATAGAATAGTCACTTCCATGTAGGATGGTCTTTATTAATAACTTTAGAAAGTTCTGAAACTCTGCCTGCATTTGCTCCGAATTCCTTAAGAGACTTCACGAACTGTAGGAAGAGCAGGTTTTTTTTATGATGATTGCAGTTTACATACTTTTTCTTTTAACATACTCTACAAAGTGCCCTCAACAATGGATGTTCTCATCTAAGGATTTCTTGTTTGTGTGATGCTGAGCTCTTGGCTTTCTTTCTCACTCTGAATGCTGTGATCACCACTACACCTGAACAATGAAAAGAAATTTTTCTTCTTGGTTTTCCTGGGGAAAAGAAAATGTAAAAACCAGATTGTCACCTGTGGTAAAACCAAAGGAAATATAATAGTTCTTGGCATGCTATTATTTATTATGGTTCTTCCAGAGGGGTTGACAGTATACATTTTAAAGACCATAGGTCTCAAATTATAGATCAATGAAACTGAGACAAAAATACAAAGAATTAATGTATCTGAGTTGATTCTTTTTTTTTTCCAAAGGAAATGATTTTCATTGGTACATTTTAGGTATACATAATGATTACATTCACCATAGGGAATTTGTACCTGTACATGATACAACTTGATTCTCTTCTTTTGCCATTCCCCGATCCTCTCTTCAACTCCTCTTCAAAGCTTTGTTTCCCATTTTTTCTTTTCTTTTCTTTTTTTTAAATTTACTTTTCCCTTCTTTCCTTTCCCCCTCCCCCATTCCTTGTTCCCCTTCCCATTTGAACATTTTCTTTTTACTTCACATATCTACTGTACATTCTGGTCTTTATTTACACTTTAGGTAAGAGTTGGTTCTTTGAAAGAATAAATACTCACATGCTTGTGAAAAGAGAATATGTGTATCTCTTAACACATCCAGTGAAACTTGGACAGAACTGTTGTATAACAGGATTAAGGATACTTGCACAACACATTTGTGCTGAACACCGTTCTAATAGTTTTCGCCCTCCTTTGCCATAAGCCTGAGGCGGTGCAGCAACCTACATGACTTCATGTGAAACACAAGTCTTACTCAACTTTTACCTGAGCTTTGCTAATAAGCAGCAGAAGAAACAAAGTAAAACCACCCATCACTGATGCGGTGTGAGAATCTCCTCTAATCTCTTCCCGTTGAATTGTGCCCTTAACCAGTATACAGTGACCTTTTTTGCTTCTTATTGTCAGTTTTGTCTTGAAATCCACTTTGTCTGAAATTAGGACAACTAGTCCTTCTTTTTTTCTGAATTCCCAGTGCATGAAATATTGTTTTTCATTAATTGGCTACTGACAATAGCCCTGTTTTCTAGTTCTGAGACTTTGTCACTTTAGCTGCCCATATTTTCAATAGAATTTCTTGAATTTCTATTTGGAGCCACTTTATAGACTATAGTAATTTTCTATGCTTGTCCTGAATGTTTTGCTTCATTTTTAGTGCTTCCATCCTGTTATTAGTGCCTTATTTGGACTGACTGATGATTTTGTTTAATTGGGTTAATATCTTGTTGCTTATGTTTTATGTAATCTTGCCAATTGCCTTATTGAACTGTTTATTTTCTCCCTTCATACCATCATGGATAATTTTGGAGTGAGGCATTTGATTTCCTTCCCTTTGATGCTTCACAGAATAGCTTTGAGGGAGTTGGGAGTACTTGGAGGCATTTTGTTTATCTTCTCATGTTTCTATTTTTGTTTGTTTGTTTTATATTGAATTTTGTGGATTTATTGAAGTGGAAAGTTTTGTTTCTAACATGGAGACTTCTTTAACTAATGTCTACTTTTCAGTGCTAGTCCTTGGACATAGCTAATTACTGGCTTTTGCTTCTGTCCCAGGAACAAATTGCCTCCATTTACTTGAAATGGGAGATTGCAGTTTTCCCAGAATAGGCCATAGTACTGTTAAAGAAACCTAGGAAATGTGAATATTGGCATCTAAAAAAATTAATAGCAACAACTATGACACCATGATTATAGCAATAAAATCAGCATCAAATATAGCATTAAATACAAACTGAATATTGATAAACTCTAAAGTTCAATAAAGTACCATCCTTGTCCATAGAAAAGAAACCTATAATTATAGTATGAACAGTAAGACAAACCAAATACTGATGTACTATTGACCTACAATGAATATCTACTAAATGGAACAATTTTACTTTCACTAAAACTATCACAGTAGTCAATAGCAATAGCATAAAGTTAACTATTGGAGATTCATAAAGCTTTGAAGTTATACTAGTAAAAGTGGAGGGAGTGGGGAATCAGAATTTTTTAAACATTTGAAAAATTAATTGATGGAATTGAGGAGAGAAAAGTAAAATGGGGGTTGAGTCCTATTAAAGAGTAAAAGAAAATTAATAGTGACAGAGAACAGTTCCTAGAAAGAATAAACTAGAAAAAAAAATAGTGAACAGCAGAAACAGGTGATAAAATGAGAAATAAGAGAAAAAAGTTGGAAGGGAAAAAGATAAAATGAAAAAAAAAAAGAAACTAAGAGAAAAAGTAAAGTGAATGAAAAATCCCTAACCCTGAAATAACCCAACAAAGGAAAGATAAAAATAATACAAAATAGGAAAATCAAAAGAAGATTAAATGAAATAAAAAAAATTCTGTGCTACTGAATAAGTGGTTTCTTTCCAAGATACGCAGTCTTGCGATCAAGCCATACATTATTTTCTATGCCTAACTCTAGGGCTTAGGGGTCTTTGAAGCACCTTCCTTGCACTAGAGGGACCTCTGTTCAATTCCCTCAGATTGTGATTACCATTCAAGCCAGGCACGTCCTTGCTCCCATTGGTAGGTAGGAATTGTGATCAATTCTCTGTTCTCTGAAGGGTATAGGCCAGAAGGTGGGGGTTCAAGTACACTGTTGAACTTAAGGTCAATAGTTTTAGGTTCTAGTTGCTCCCTTTTCTTTCCAAGTGTTGTCTTTGTCCAGGCTTTGGTTCAGCAGTTAGTCTTTGCCTCTGCTGTTCTATGTTGTGTTCCCCTGGGGTAGAGTGCCATTCCTCCATCATGAGTGTGCTCTGTCACATGTTTCAGGTCATGCTGCTGCATGCCTACTCTGCTATGTGGGAGCGGGTCTGCTCTCTCACAGGGTGGGAGGCATTGCTCTTGGTTTGCTCTCTGGGAGGCCAGGGGTTGCTCCTTCAGTTCAGGTCTGCTCTTTCACTTGGGACTGGGATCCTGTTTCTCTCTCAGCCTGGAGTCTACTCTCTCACCACATGTGAGTATAAGAGATGCAAATTATCTCTTTCTACAATTAAAAGAAACGAAAAACAGCCCCAACTGCAGGAGTCATTATGTAGGAGTTTCCATGTTATTTCTTTCAGGTTCGGGTTTGTCAGAACAGATATGGAGACAAAGAAGTGAACGTAAGTAGTTTATTTTGTGTGAAAGAAGTGAGTCTATGAGGTAGGTGTGGCAAAAGCATTCAAACTGGGTGAATTATCAAGCAAATATCCACGGTGAATACCTGGGTCTCCTTTCCACTAGACAACTTGGGGAGATAGGGTAGAACAAGAACCTCAGAAGTATTCTGATCATAAAGCAAGGAAGTTGGCATATTTTATACCACTTCCTATCAGTAATTTGTTGAGAGCAGTTTGGAATTAAGAAGGAGGGGTTCATTTCCGGTTCCTTCAAACTTCCCTGGCAGGGCAGCTTGAGCTCAGAGAATGCCCTCAGGCAAGGAAGGTCAGAGCTGACAGTTGACAGCTGGCCAGGACGTCCGCATTGGGAAGACTGGGAGGGATATGCATGGGCCACCGACTAAGGTTGCTGTACTCTAAAACTGCCTCTTGTACTTTTGAAAATGGAAGGAAGAGACTCTCTAATTGAAAAATTTTAAACCTGATTTTAAAATGTAGGGTGGAAATCAGGAGAACATTCTCACAGCTGATTGCTTTTGGAAAATTAACTAAAATGTTACATTAAAATACAATGCACATACTTTATATATATTACATTAAAATGGTTAATATTGCTTAATCATAAATTATATGCTAAGTTATTTTACCCTTGCATCGGATCTCCCACTGAAATGTTGAAAGCAGTTTTTAATTTTTTGTTTGTTTTTTTGTGGCACTGGGGATCGAACTCACGAACTTGTGCTTGCCAGGCAGGCGTTTACACCAAGCAGTTTTGACTTTATGACCTGGGAATTATGTCTTGTTTTGAGACCCCATTCATGCCTTGGAAATCTATTTCTCATCTTCTAAATTTCATTTCTTAAAACCATGGGTGTCTCTTTCAGTTTCTTACACTAGGGAGAAAATACGGTATTCACACATGTGAGTCTGATTTATTTCACTGATGAGTATGGTCTCAAGTCTCATCCATTTACCTATAAAAGCCTTGATGAGATCCTTCTTTATAGCTGAGTAGTAGTCCATTGTATAAAAACAAGATCCAAAATCTACAATAGATATTGTGAAAGGGTAAGAAGCTGATCAAAGGGGAGAAATAAGTGGGATAGGGGAAAGGAGAAAGGAAGGGAAAAGGAAAAAGATTTAAATTTGTTTGTATATACATAAAATAGCTAAGATGATTATACTACTAATTCTATTAGTTCTTGGAAAAGAACAGTTAATACTCATAGGATTAGATCAATTTTTCATGTCTATATCTGGTAATCTAAGCAACTCTTTTGAAGATAACAATATGCAATAATACAACTATTGTTAAATTCCTATCATCTTGTTTTGACAGTCAAAAAAATAACTAAACAAACAGAAGCCCAAAACAAAGCAAAACAAACAAACAAACAAACAAACAAATAAAAAAAACAAAAAACTATGGGTGTCTGCCCTTGTCTTTCATGTCCCTAGTCCAATCTCAGGAAGTACCAGCATCCATTTCTGGGCTTTGAACTATAGATTCTGAACTCTATTGAAGAGCTATTTATTTTATCATGAACATCATTTTCTCTTATTTGGTTTCATTTTTTTTCCACACATCATCATCAAATTGTCTTTTTCTCCACTCTTGTTTGATACCTATTTTCTACCCCAAATACCTGTTTTAAGTTTTATAATTATGCAAAATTTGATTTGATTTCTTAATTGCTTT
>RJWT010031090.1:0-14470 GCA_004365215.1 Cuniculus paca | reverse complement strand
TCAGGGATCTTATGACCCCCACCCCCTCCATACCCGGCGGAGGAAGTAGTTCAGCCACGCTGGGTGAACATTCCTCTCCGCGTCCTCACCCCTAATAAATCCCTCCCTTAGATATCTCCTGTTTCTCTACTGCGCTGAAGTACTCTATCTCCTGCTTCTCTGCACCGCTTTTATAATATCCCATCAACCTCCATTGTTCCTAAAATTCATTCTTTAATTTTAGAGAACACAAACCCATACTGGACATCTAGTAGGCTGGGAGTTTCATTCCCCTATATCACTACAATAGAGGAAGTGGGACTGTCCTCATTTTACAAATAGGGATCCTGAGATTCAGGCAGCCTATGAGGAACTTGGATTTGGGTGAATGGAACTGGTTTTATTCACTTTGTTTTTTACTAGTAGTTAGTAGCTCTTTCCCTCTTATATGCCCCTAGCAATTTCTCAACACCTAGTCTTAAATCAGCAAGCATGATTCCAAAAATCGTAGGACTCCCCTCCAAAACTTTATGCTGCAGAGCCCCCTCCAGCTCTGGGGTCTGTCTATTCTGCCTAACTGCAAAGCTGGTACTTCTCCACCACCTCCTGACAGCTACCCTATCATTGTTGCTTCAGGGCTCTCTGACCTTCCAGAGTGATCATTAGTTAATCTCATCAACTAATTTGCTAAGGAAAGACTCCAGGCTCTTCCCTAGAAGAGAAGAATCACAATGGCATGCTAGACACCACACCCACTTTTGTTTTCTATCCCAAGGCAATTATCCCAGTGGTAGGAATTGTAGGACAGGCAAGAGAAACCTTGACTTTTAGACTCCAGGAGCCTCTATTCTAATTATTCCAAGGCAGTGTGCTATAGAACAAAGAACCCTGACCTGAGAAAAGACAATATATAATTGTATTTTCTAAACTATTTACAAAATAAAAATATTAACTCCAGCCCAGATCACTTCCTGGAGTTATTAAGACTTTATCAGATCATTCATGAATATATTTTGGGTTAGGGAAGTTTACGCATTCTTTTTGTTAAATAGTTGCATCTAATTGAATGAATGTCTTACATTTGGCATTATTTTGATAATAATTGCTTATACTGTCACATTTTCTAGTGTAACAGGTAGACAAAAGGAGAAAGACTAGATCTCACTGCTATCTAGCCAAAGTCAAAGACCCAGGGTAGGGCTCTAAACCTTGCCTCCATATTGGAATTATTTGGGGAATTTTATAGAATATGGTGTCTAGACTCTACATCAAATGGACTGGTTCAGAATCTAAACTGGGGAGAGGGGTAGTAAGTACTTTTTTAATAGCTTCCTAGGTGATTCCCTGTGTAGCCAGGGTTGAGAACTGCTGCACTAGGTCAATCTTATAATAGGGAGATTAATTGGATAGTTTTTTTCTTTCCAACCATGCAACCACACTTGGGGGACAAACTGACATGGTCAATTCATGAGAGGTCAGAGCATCCTTGGTTCTCTTTCTTGGCATTGAGTCAAATGATGGTGTGTCATGACCTGTTCTAAATACTGCAATTATTTCTCAGAACTACTGAATGTTTCATACCACAGCTTTAAAAATGTGACTCAGGGCTGGAAGAGGGGGAACAATGAGGGAGAATAGTGAGGCAGAGAAGGAATATAAGGTTGAAAGAAAGATAAAAGCACAAAGATAAACAAAGACAGGCACTGGGTGGGGTGCAGAGAATCAGTGGCGGAAAATAAAACTGCTGATAGTGGCTTTCAGAATTCAGACCTGCTTTCAAACCATATGGCAGAGATATTAGCTTGCCTGTAATTACTGCAGTCAACTGCAGAATGACTTTCATTATAAACCCATGGATCGAGGCACTTGGAATTTGTGAATAATTCTTGCTTTGAGTTCTGGCTCTATTATGCTTCTGTTTGGAGCTGGTATTTTTACAGGAGGGGGAGACTGCACTCATTTATCAAGGAACTATTTTGGAAATAATGCCATTAAAATCAATTGAATGAGCATTTCTTTTGCACCCACCAATGTGCCAGGCTTTGTGTGATACACTGAGCAGTGGGAACAAAAGAAAAGGACTAACCTCATCTCTTGGCCACTTCTGTTAAACAGATGTGTTCAGCAGCAACACATGCCAGGCATTGTTCAGGGTGCTACCAAGGCAGGGAATCCCAAGCAGATTAACAAGAAGATAGGCAATTCCTTGCCGTAGGGTCACGTAGATATGACTGGTCATATATCCATTAGGTTGTTTCGGATGATAAGAGAATAGTAACTGCGTCCTCCTTGCCTTCAAGAACACCTAGTGACATCAAAGTCATGAGAGACAGAGATGACAACTTCCAGTTTTCTTATGAAATCTGGTTCCCTGAAGGCTCTCAGATTGCAGGGAGTGGGGGTGGGGAGGTTTGCTCTAACAAATAACTGAGATATCAACTTACAGAGAGTATTTTGGCTCATAGTTTTAGAGATTTCAGACTGCAATCATTTGCCCCCATTCACATTAGGTGAGGCAACAAAACCACTTACCTCATGGTCAGGCAAAAAAAGAGAGAAGAAACCAGGGTCCCACCATCCTCTTCAGGGGCATGCCCCCACTGACCTACAGTCTTCAGATAGACCCTGCTTATTAAAACTCCAGCCACCTCCCAACTGCACCAAGCCAAGGACCAATCCTTTACCACAAGACCCTCAGGGGACATGTAGATTAAACTAAAGTATCACTGACACTTTAAAATGTAATGTAACCAAATAAACTCCCGAGTTTAGCATAGCAAGTATTTATAGCATCCTCCTCAGCCATTTACAGAGTGGCAAATGGTTTCATTTTGCTTGTCATCTTGATCCACTGATAATGACTGCCTGAAGTCCTGCTGGTAAGATTTCTGGGTTCCATAAGCCAAAAAATTTGTTAACTGAATATTGTCTGCCACAGGGTGGCATTCTAGAATACAGTTTCCCTTCCTGACTTAGCCCAATCTCCATTGCTATACTTACCCACTGCTGCACAATAAACTACCTCTAATTTAGTGACTTAAAGTAGCAGTCCTTTGTATTCTTTGCATGTTTTCAAATTGGGCAAGGCTCAGAGAAGACAGTTTGTGACTGACACATGAGGTGTCATCTGAGGCAGCTCATCTGATCCTGCAAGGTCTACTTCCCAGATGACTCACTCACATTGTCTGGGAGTTCAGGTATAGCTACTGGTCAGGGGCCTCGGTTCCTCCAAATGAGCCTCTAGGAGGGGGCTGCTTGAGCTTCCTTACTGCATGGTGGCTGGGTCCCAATGGAGACAGCAAATGGAACTTGCTTGTATCTTAAGAGTCAGAAAAAGGCCTAGCTTCATTTTTTCATATTTTGTTTGTCAAAACAGTCATAGAATACACTGGGGCTAGAAAGGGTTTCAAAGAATTTGAGGCCATTTTCAATCTGCCACATTATTGTTGCTTTGCAAAGCAAACTGAGCCCAAGCTTACATTGTTACTGAGTTCAAAATGAAAGGGGGTGAGAAGCTCAAGCCTAATGGCTTGGGGAGAAATGGCTCAGAGCGTGAGTTGTGACTGCCATCCACTTTGCCCTGCTGTGTCCTTTCCTACTTGGCCCCTACTCTCCTTCATGTACACAGGAACTCCACAGGCTATGCAGTCATGGCAAAAAGTCCTTTAAGCCTTTGGCAATCAAGAAGTAGAGTATCCAAGCTTGTTCTTCGTAATCTTTTTGAGTTTTTTTCTTCAGTTATCAACCAAGGCCTTCACTTTCAATCTGGTATCTCTTGCCTCCTGAGGTGATTCTTCCAAGGGTTTTCACCCATCCTATTCTTACAGCCCTTGCCTTCAAGCATTATAATGCTGTGATTTTTCAAACCCAGTTATGCAGTTCTTCTGTGCAGAGGGAAGACTGGACTCAGATTTTCTAGAAATGTGCATACAGTGATGACCCTGGTGGTGATTCATCCACCTTACCCAGGAAGCAGAAGTAACCTCCAGAGTTAAGGAATCCCAAATAGGTTTGTGGCTCTTTTTATTTTGATTTGCTCCTGCCATTCACATTGAACATGAAATGACCCCAAAGGAAAAAAGAAAGGAAATTGAGAAAAAAAAAAAAAGTACACCCATGCACCCATGCACTTCCCTAAGGTAAATGAGTATACGTAGCAACTATTATAGTTTTTTTTTTACACAAAACAAAGATTCTCCTATTTTTCTTTAATTACCAAAAACTTAAACACTTCAGGTACACTTCCCCTTGCTATAGTTGACTTATTCTACATCAGTGTTTTGAACCCTTCTGATCATGGTGGCTGCATTACTACAGCAGAGAGAAGGAACCACCGCTGCCTTCACTAGTGCTGTGGCCTTGGATCTTTAGGCAACAGGGGGTGTATAGGTGTGAAGAAAAGGGGGATTTTAAGCTAGACCAAGTGGAGTTTGAATTCCAGCTGTGTCACTTTTTTGACCTGGTCAATTTATTTAACATTTCTCGACTTTTTTTTTTTCAACTGTACAATGACAAAACAACCTAATTCATCAGTTCATTAAGACTTAATAAAATCATAGCTGGGAATAACCTAGCACAGAGCAAATCCCCAATGAATGGTGGTTTTCTTCTCTGAACCTCTGCCTTTTCTAAAATGAGTGGGCCTATTGGGTGGAAATCACCACCAAGAAACAATCAGTTTTCTCTGTGACCCTGAAATGGCCCCAAGTTCCTAGAGTCTGAGTGTGAACAGTTAATAAGGGGACCATCCAAAAAGATCCTCAAGGCCTTACTAGGAAGAGTAAGCTGGGAATAAATCAATAGTCTCCTTAAAAATTTTTGCATTATAATTTCCCTTTCCCCAAATTCCTTCCCTAACACATATCTACCTACTAATACCCATATGTGAACCCAGTATGTTACTTAGCAAAAGGGACTTTGCAGATGTGATTAAGTTCAAACCCAAGATGAGGCCATCGTGTGGGATCATCTAGGTAGTGCTAGGGTAATCATAGGGCCCTTACAAGTAGAAAAGTGGGAAGGAAGTATAGAGTCAGAGGGAGATGCGCCCCAGGGAGAATGGTAAAAGAGATGTAGTGTTGCTGCTTTAAAGACGGAGGAAGCTTACAGGGATCATGGCATGAGGGCAGCCTCTGAGAACTGAGAAAGCCAAGAAAGTAGATCCTCTCCTACAGCCTTTACAAATAATCACCGCACTGCCAGTGTTTCGACTTTAGCCCAGTGAGAGCCATTTTGGATTTTTGACCTCTAGAATTGTAAGATAATAAATGTATGTGGTTTCAAGCCTCCAAGTTTATGATAATTTGTTACAGCAAAAATAGAAAACTCATACACACAGATACTATGAATATTTTGACAAAATATCACCCAGCTGTAGAGAAAAAAATGTTTAGTACCTCTGTCATATAGAAAATTAAATTTTATTCACCATCAGTTTTTAAAAATAAAACTTTGGGCCAGGCCTGGTGGTACATGCCTGTAATCCCAGTACTCGGGAGGCTGAGGCAGGAGGATCGTTGCAAGTTCGAGACCAGCCTGGGCTACACAGTGAGCTCAAGGCCTGCCTGAACTGCATAGCTAGACCCTGTCTCAAAAAGACAAGGGCTGGGGCTCTAGCTCAGTGGTCTAAGTGCCTGCCTGGTAAGCACAAGGCCGCGAGTTCAATCCCCAGTGCTGCAAATAAATAAACTTTGGTTTTATTATGTTCATAATGCCCCAGCTAAGATAGGAGGTAAGCGATTATTGAAGAAAAGTCATTGGAAGCTCCCCAAAAGATAAATGAACTGCATTCGTACTATTTGGGATACAATCAGAGATTTTAACTAAAACTTAATTATCTCAAATACTGTAATTATGTAATTCCAGAGTGCCCAGTTATCACCAAGAAAACTTTCTCAGTAAGAAAGTTAAAGGGAAATGACCTTTTGAGATGAGTTAGGATGAACCTTTTGCTGCACTAGAGATCTTGGTTTCTGGCAGTTAAATATAATTAGGTACCAATTTTCAATGTCCCTTTTAGAGATCCATCAGATGTGTTGAAGTCAAATGCCATCAAAATTATGTTTTCTTTTTCATGTAATGTTTACTATTTTCTATTAATAAAGCAAAGCCTGGCCATTTTACAAACTAAAGAACACAATAAATCATTTTAGAAAACAAACACGTCACCCATAAATAGAAACAGTTTTGTCCACATTACATTTCCTCTGTACAGAAAGGAAAAGAACAACTTAAAGGAGAAATAACCTTGTATGCATTTTTCTTGGATCAAACTTGCTCTCACCTTACTCAGAAATTCACTTACATGGAAATAAAAATGACCCTATTAAAGGAAAAGGGTTCTGTTATAGTCAGGCAAACCCATTTGAGTCTTGGTGTCAGGATATCCTGACCACATGACCTGGCCAATCAGCCACATCCTATAGCCTACATTTTGTTGTCTGTGAAGTGAAAACAGTCAGAGCTCTTCAGGGCAGATCATCAGGGCTGGAGATGACATATTAAAAGGGTCAGGTACAGTGTCCAAGAAAGTAAAGCAACCTTTCTTGGCCCAAAAGTTCCATCTTCATGAATTCCCCAATAAGGGAGAGGTAGTAAAGAGGGTGCTCAGGACTTCTAACAGTTTTATGTAGCCATCTGTAATCCTGCTGCCTGTCAGAAAAAGGCCTTTCCCTCAGCCCAGCCCAGAAATAATCATCATATCTAATACATGGAGACTGGTTATTTTCCATTTACAGAGCACTGACACAACCATCTCTCATCTTGCAAGTGGACATCATCCTGTACAAAACGGAAACCATCTAGGTAACTCATTCAGAATGCATCACCCAGATGCCTGGGTGTCTTTACTGGACACCTGAATACTCTCTCTTCCCCCTGTCTTGCCCTCCATGGTGTCTGCCCTTGAGTTTTTACATTCTCCCACTATCACATGTGTCTGTCTATTCTACAGGTTTGCTTTCAATTTTTTTTTTTTCCTAATCACGGTGGACACGAAGTATGGTCTGTTTTTTCATCATCCTCAGTACTTGGCAGAGCAGCCCTTTGTAAGTCTCGGTAAATGTCCGCTGAGGGGACGCGTGAATCAGCGTTGAGTGAGTGGGTAAGTAGAATGGGTGACAGAATCATGAATTACCCTCAGCCTGTCAGGCTCTGCATCTATATCATCACTGATCTTCTGAATTGCCTGAAACCTAACCCACCTTCCAGCCCATGAGCAATTTCAAAATTCATGTGCGTGGGCCGGGGATCTAGCTTAGCAGCCTAAGCACCTGCCTGGCAAGCGCAAGGTCCTGAGTTCAGTCCCCAGTGACGCAAAAAAAAAAAAAAAAAAAAAAAAACATGCTTTTTTTCTTCTCTTTATTACTGGTTTGTTCTAAAGTTAACTAGGAAATATACTCAGCAATAAAATTAACCAAGACTTGATTAACCAAGATCTGAGACTAAGGGAAAAGGAAATCTGATAAAACTCCAGGCTTACCCTTCACACTGTATTCCATGTCAGTTCGTGCTCTGCATTTTCACATGAATAAGGTCCCCCAGGGCAACACAAATTCCAGCACTAGTCTTACCCCACTGCTAGAACTTTTGCAATCTTACTTAAGGCTACTGGGGCACATCCAACCCTGAACACTTCCATCATCATAGGGAGTTAACCAGCTTCTCCTGTCATTTTGTCCCTCCTGGATGTCCCCCTTCCATGCTGTGACATAGCTCTGTGTAAGCTTCATATCCAGTTGGGAAATACAGATATTCTTTCCTGCTCCCAGCTGTTGACAGCCCCCATTTTTGCTCTGCACCTCTGAGCTGGTCCAGGTGTCTGAACTGACCGGTTCTTGACTAGAGAGCGCAAGATGCCACTTCCTCCTGCCAGTCTGACTTCTTTAGCAGTCATCCCTGAGGGCCCCCATTTCAAGCAACACAAGACAAACTGTCAGGACTCAAAAAATGATGCAAGAGACCTGGAGAAGCTGGGATTTAACAAAGGCAGTTAAGAGCAGGGATGTTGAAATGATTGCCTTGTTTCAGATCTGCTTTGTTACAACCACTCTGAGCCTCAGTTTCTAAACCTATAAAGTCAAGAGAACAGTATTACTTCAAAGGGTCATTGAGAAAATTCAATGAGTTCCAATTGTAAAGGATTTTGAATAAAATAAGCCCTCTACTCACTGACTCAGTATATCTCGCTCACAGTGGGCAGGACCAGCAAAAAGCCATAGCTCAGCACCTCCAATCCTGTTCAGGTAAGAAAGCTAGTGTTGCCCTTTCTCAAGGATTTCTTTAAGAAGATGCCAAGTCAAGAACTTCCAAGACAAATCTTTTCTTTGTAGAATAAGGAAAAGAAAAAAGCCTGAGTGGAAGTAACAAATGTGATTGACATTCAGCCCTATGTCCTTCACTTCTTAATTTACAAACTGTAGAAACATGGGTAAGAGGTAATCTCAGTTTTGGGTCTACATCAAGATGTAAGGATTAAATGAGATAATATGAAAATAACCTGTGACAAAATGTAGGTGCTTAATGTTAATTTTTCTTCCTCTGGATCCTAAATTTTTCAGTTTATAGAAAACTGAGACCTAAACAGTTCAGACAAGTCACCTAAGCTCTGTAAGTCGCATAATGTCCATAAACCAACATAAATGCTAAACAGAGAGTTTAAATGACTTTTAAGGGCCTATTGGTTCTGAAATCCTAAGTCTCCAAGTACAAGAGAACGCATGGAGTCCTCATTATTAAGCCTCATCTTGCTAGGCATTGCCTACTTTTGGCCAAACAGAAAGAACAGAGGTTTACTGATCCAGTGCTGCCTACTCTGGGCTCTGGGCTCTCAGCAGCTGAAAGAGATCTCCACACCACTGGTAAAGCAGCATCCTGCCAATGTGTGGGGACACATCTGAGGATGCAGAAGACCAGGTATTTTGTAACCTCGGAGGGAACAGACACCTCCACTGCAGCCAGGTCTCAAGACAAAGACAAAACAAATGCAACCACACCCCAAGCATAAGCATCAGGGATTGATATTCTAAATAGGTATCTATCACCTTGAGGAAGCCAGAAGTAGCCACTCCCCCAACGCCCTACAGGAAAAGGCCCTGTTCTGTGTTCCTACCCCTTGCTATGTGACTTGTTCCCCATTGGATCCCAATTTAATCCATTTTACCTGAGCAATTACACTCGTAATCTTACTGGCTGATCATAGTTCTGTCTCACCTCAAGCCTGCCTTGTGAGTTCCCATTTTACTCTACTGTGGACCTGCCTTACCTTGTGGGTTTGCTCTACAAAAATCCTTAGAGAAGGTGGGATCCTCAACTTCCTTCTGGGTGCCAAGCAGTCAGAGTGAGGTCTCCAGCCTTCTCTTCCTTACCTCTAGAAGCTCCCCATCCTGCTGAGTGTGCCTGGCCTCTGGCTTCTCCCCCTAAGCCATATTCTCTTGCTGCTGAGTTCTTTGCCCAAGGGACAGAGTGGAAAATGATTGATCTTCTGCACTGGCTTCTTTCAGAGCTAGCCCTGCCTGACTGCCTACAATATTTCTAATTAACTCAGCTGCCTGGAACAATTTGATCAATGATGAACAAACAAACCCAAGTTTATGGACCTAAGTGACTGGTAACAATAGATCCAGACAAGATCAGTTGAAACTCTACAACCAGGCATCACTAAAAGCTCCCCTAAATTTCCTAAACATGGAGACTCACCTCTATCCCACACTGAACTCATCAATCTGAGTCATATAGCCTCTTTGTTTTTGCTGCTTTTTATGTTTTTGGCACCCAAAAAAACACTTGCTCCTTTTCTTTTGACCGCTTCCCAGCCTCACACAAAAAAGGTTTGGATCTTATTTTTGCTGGAGAATTGGGGATAGTGGCAATGGCTTGCCACACAGTGTCCCCACAGCCAGTAATTTTAGAGTATTAGTCACAACTATTTGTATCAAGCCCTGTTCTCAGCCTCTTCATCCTTCTCTGTTCCTACTCTCAGCCATCTACCTCCACTTCACCATCAAGTCTAAGATCGTTACTTACACAAAGCTTTTATTTGTCCCCCTTTTCTTCCTTGCTCCATCTCAGCTTACTTATCAAGATATTTCCCTAAAATAAAGTTCTTTCCCTAAGGAACTGTAGTAGCTACTGGAAAGGCAATGATCTTTCTCAGCCCAACTACCTACCAATGCATTTGCTTATCCATTCAATAAATATTTATTGAGTGTCTGCTGTAGAGATCCCTTTCCCATCCTCCTTAGGGTCCAGGAAGGTTTATATTTGTAATCCCATGGAGAAGTTAATGGAGTTCTAGCAAATTAATTCCAATCTACCACTTCCAGTGCAACCCAAGGCGAGAATAAAGATTCTAAGATGTATATACAGTTATGGGGAGCCAAGGTCCTAAGTCCAGCCAAGATGGTGATTCACCTGAACAAAGGCCACGACCCAGAGTCCAACCTGGGTTTTATTAATTTATGAGGAGAGTGGCTCGGGGAGGAATGACAGTGAGAATAGCAGGAAATTCGTGAGCTGGGCTAGGTCACAGGTCTGAGATCACCTCTGCAATATGCAGAGGGCAAGAAGTGCAGAGAGAGAGAGAGAGAGAGTAATCTGCATAACACAACTGAGGTAGTATCTGATAATTTGGGGTCAGTGTTTCAGTTCTGATGTACAATTCTGTTTGCCCTGGGAAGTCATACCCTCTTTCTCAAGGCCGGGTCCCAGGCGACAGCATGGAGCACTGCTCTGCATCTCGTCTGGCTCAATCATGTTTTTCTGGGAGTTACTGGGCAGGGAAATGGCAGCTGTCACCTTGCTTCAAGGGCTACACATCAGTAACTCAGCCAGCCCAGTTTACATTGCTTAAAGCCAATTGAAGGGACAAAGAAAGAGCCTAGCCAGCTCTGTACATATCAATATAAGGAAATAGGGCCAAGTTTATCCAAAATGGAGATAGTTGCTCTTCTTTCAACGAGAGTCGAGGAGTTGTCTAGGTCGTTTCCCCCATCTACTATGTGACAGACTCTGGGAATGTAAGAGTGAACAACACGATAGAAATTCTTGCCCTTAGTAAGGGCACATTCTAGTGAAACTGCATAAACTTCATTTGGAAAATAAAAACATTTCAACATAACAAATTTGAATGCCAATATCTTAGAATCATTCTTGCTTCTATTTTGTTTATTTCTCTTATATCAATGTGGGATGGAGGAAAGAACATGCTTTTGTTCTTTGAAATACAATTTCCTTCTTTATTGTTTTCTTTTCCTCTTCTGTTCCGTAGGCTGTGACAGCTGAGTACTGTCTCTTACTTAATCCTTCCTGAAATACCCAAAGCAGCACTACCCCCTTCCCTCCATTCCGACCCTGTGTTCTAGGTTATTATCTCCAAGTGTTCCTTCTTGTAGAGCCCACACTCACCCATCTCACCACTCTCTTCTCATTCCTAAATGAAATCTCTTGCCCTATTTGGAAGATGTTCTGTGAGCTGGGAGGATGTGGTCCTTTGACATCATTAAACTGTCCTCCATATAATTTACAGATCCCTCTGCATATCTGACTGTAGATGTCGCCTACAGATGTCTGGGGAGTTACATCCTAACCAGAATATGCTGTCCTGTCATTTCAAGAATTAAGCTGTGTGTCTTTATTTTTCTCTCCTCCCAGGCTAGTGCGTTTTATCAATAGATTCTACTGTTATTTTCTTTTACAGGGTTTCCTTCTTTATTTCTACTGCCATACCCAAATCCAACAGTTCATCTTTGAAGAATCTCTTTACAACTGAGGTTATCAGCACACAGACAGCCTCTCACAGCACTACTAGGTACAATGGACAAACAACATTAGTTAGATCTCATCAGAGAATTTATTCTGGAAGCAACCTAGGTAAGAAATGCTTAAGGAATAGATTGGTGCAGATGTTGTATATAAAAGAAAAGCACCTGAAAACAATATACACTATCCACATAAATTTATACTATTTGCTGACTTGGACTCCATTTTGTTAAAAAAATTTGAAGATATTTATAAACTGCATATACCATGTAAAAAGGAACAAAAGGATAAAGAAGTTCAAATGAAGATAAAATAAGGAAAATAATATCTTTTTATAAGGATGGTAAAAAAAATTTGCATGTTATGAGATATGTGTTCTCAAAAACACTTAACCAAATGTAGCTTTGAGCTTCCTAACAGTCAAAGCAAGGAGGAAAGCATGGTCAGTTTTAGATGCCACCTGACTAATGAGAAAAAGAAGTATTAGGACATTTTAATTTTTTCCACATGATTTTGTTCTGCTTTTTAAATTGGTTCAGTAAAGAACAATACCTTATTTTATATAAGATAATATACTCCTACACACAATTGTTCTGTTAAAATGCCAACTATGTCCCTTTGAGAATAATTAATTTGCATGATTCATAGAATCCAAAAGTAAATCATTCTAAAATAAACCAGTAATTTAGGAGAAATACCGAAACTGAGATCTAAACAGTACTAGTATCATAGCAGACAACCTCAAGATCTTCTCACGAATGTAAGCAGGAGCTTCCCAGGACTATTCCGAAAACCAGGAGAATTTCTGGTGAGGAGTCTGACGGTTTGCTCTTTGATGCAATGTGGAAGTTGAGCCTAACAAATGTGTCAGTCTTAGGCTCTCAACCTCAACTGCATTCCCTTAAATATGAAGTGTTCCAGAATTTGCTGTGATATACCCTGAGATGGGAAGGGCAACAAGAATCCCATTCCTCTCAAGGAGCTGATCCAGTAAAGCTATAGCCCCCTTTAAGACAAGTTAAAAAATGATACACTAAAACCCACGCCTCTCTAATAGATCTTCCATATGAAATGTAAGCCAGTCTCTCAAATAGACCAAGGACCGATTAGACTATTCAAAACAACAAACAGGTAGAAAAACATAGCTGCCACCACTAAAGAACTCAAAATTAATGACACTTATTGTTCCAGCTAGTTTTTGGTTACAAGCTCTTGAAATCTATTCTAGCTCTTCGGGAGAAAAGAAGTTGATCAGATCCTCAGAGGCTCATGAAACACAAGAAAAACTGGAGTCAATGGAACAGCAGTGGAGACTGGCCGTGGAGTCCAGCAGTGACTCCCTGAGAATGTTGCAGCAGCTGTAGGTGAAGAAGAGAAACCTTCAGCATTTGCTTCTCTGGATCCTAATCCTAGGCTGAGATCTGATTGGCTTCCAGGATGTGAGAAGACGATCCTCCTTTGATGACTTCTACAGTGGGAGGCAAACTGTGTGTTCAATCAAAACCTCCCCAAATGGAAGGAGTGGACAGTCCCCAAAGGTGACACTTTTTTGAGATGAGGTATAGGACATGCTGCTCCAAACTATGTCATGTTGGAAATTAAGAAGATGGTAGAATCACAAAGGTCATTCTCTGCTCTTGTCCCACCCTTCCATATGAGAATTCTTTGGCCTTCCTCCTCTGAAAGTAGGTCACAAAGCCTCACATGACAGGTGTCCTGTTTTATAGCTGGAGGAAGGGGATGAAGACAGAGAGGCTAGGAAGAATCTGAAAAAACAGGCCTGGCTGAGTATCCTTCAGTCGATTACCACTGGAGCACACTCCTTTCTATCCAATCATACTACTACACAACCGTCTACTCTTCACCAAATCTAAGACTAAAACTACAAGTTTTCCCCATTTCTTTAACTCTTCATTTCTGAAAGGTCACATTGTGTAAAACTTATATAAATAAATTTGTTATGCTTCTCTCATATTAATCTGTCTTTTCTTATATAAGTATCAGCCATAAGCCTTATGATGAGTAAACATCACTGTCTCTCCCTTGCAATCCCAAACATCTATAGATTTGTGTTTTCTTTCATTAAATCAATAGATTCATGCTAGAGAATGTTCAGATTATTGAAGATTTAAGAGTGAATAAGCAAAAATTCTCACTCTTCTGAAGCACATATTCTAGGATGGGGAAGGGGAATTGTATTGGTCAGTTTTTCCATTGCTGAGACAAATAGACTGAAATCCACAATTTAAAGGTAGATAGGTTTATTTGTCTTATGGTCTCAAAGGATTCAATATCTGTCTGGCTCCATGGCAGGAATATCACGGCAAAAAGGTATAGCATAACAAAGTTGTTTAGCTCGTGGCAGCAGGGAAGAAGTACAGAGAGGAAGGGCCCAGGGACCCAGTGTAAACCACACCTTCCTGATCCATACAGAAATACCCAGAAATGTGGTTCACTAATCCCCTAGACAGCTCCCAAGCCAATCAAATTGAGAATTATACTTAACTTTCACATCATACCCCTTCTCAACCTGACACCCCCAAGCAAACACTTCTTATTAAACAGTAACAATAACTCCACCTAATGTGATAAAACTATCTTGAATACAACTGTATATGGAATAATCACATGCCCAAAGTCTTAACAGTGCAAGCATTTCTCAAAAGTTCAGCTCAAAAGTCTTCTATGAGATGTAAGGCAAACTCTTGGCTGTGAAACTTGACAAAATTAAGAA